>VOMN01084097.1:0-16078 GCA_014899125.1 Orchestia grillus
ATACCATATCAGGGCCCGTCTTGTAATTACGCTCCCTTTTCACAAAGAGCAAAGCAAATTGCCTTTATTCATTCAGATATGGTGTAAATGAGAAAACCTAATTATCTATAGCAACTTAATGTAGCCATGTTGGTTCAGTTTGACGAATACCTCACTAAAGAACCCACTTTTGTGCAGTTGAATCAGCCCCAGAATCCCCCCTTGCGCACGGGCTTTTTTTGAGGTTTCATGATGTCTTCTATGAACACGACGGCGAGCATCATTGCAATAGAGACAGAGTCCTGATTCATCTGACCACATGACACTTCTCCTTTCGACAGTTCAATGTGCGTGTGGTTTGGCCCAGTTTAAACGAGTGGTCATATGCGAAAGAATTAATTTCGGCCGTTTACGAGCCATTGTGCTCTACGTATTAATTACATGGAATTCCCTGCAAAGAATTCGTTCCGAAACAACAGAAGAAGGGCCATCATTGACTTTTCGCAGTAGTTCCACCCTTGATGCAAAGCGATTCCGGTCAACAATTCGGGGCACACGAGGACGGTCCTTATCGGTTAAAATTCTCTTCCGATCATAATTTTGCCTTGAAGTGCCGTATTTATCGGATTGTTTCCATTGTTGGTATACCCGCATAGCAGTGTGGCATGAAACACTAGCGAATTCCTCTATTTCCTTCACTAGGTGTTCCTTAACCCAATCAAATTCAATAACTCCTTTTTGTCATTCTGAGATATTTCGCTTAAATCCCATCTTTGTGAAGGAACTAAGAAACAAGTCTCCACCTTGCCAGCTCTGAATGAAGACTGATGCCTGGTCGGTGCTTCCATTTCACTTAAGCTTCTGTCACTACTTTAAAAACGATTGATGAACATAGTAAATAACTGGAGCTCGAAAGGCCATTGATGACTAATATTTTGCCTGATGAGCTTACATTTAAAAATATTCTTCATATTGGATTGATATATGTAAAACCCTCACAAAACAGCCAACACCTCATATGGAAGCAACTTCAAAATTTGGGAATGACTGATACATATTTGAATTATTAGTTGAGAAAAAACTACCGAGCAGGAAAGCTTAACTCAGGCGTAGTTAGCTCAGGGGATTCGTTCTTCAACTCCTTCACTTTATATCCAATGATATGAAAGATGTTTTGAATGGTGAAATCACTTCTACACATGATATGAAGTTGCTGCATCGTACTTTGTAGAAAGGAAGATCAGTTCAAAGATGATTTTGCTACTTTTGACTATTCTCTTGATCACGAGCGTGTGACCATCATCATCGCTGTTGAAGGTTTATTGATTCTCACTGTTCAGTTTCCAGCTTCTGCTTATCCGTACCACATAGGGTCGTATTTGTTGTTTTTTGATTGACGTATTTTTGTAAAAAATGTGAAAAATAGTCGGCTGAAGACAGGGATAGCGTATCTTTTCAGATGAGGCTTCTTTTCACCCATTTGGAGGGTCAAGAAAAGTCGTGTTCAAACTAGAAGGAGGGAAATATATCACAATACCTGTTTCATCCATACCTTGAAGCTTCCAAAAACACTTCAGCTTGTTACTTTTCAGTAAAAAATCAGTTGCATTGAAGCTTCTCCTAAAAAGCTTCTCCACAAACTCAAAACTTTACCAGTTTGTGCTGCTAGAGCAGCTTGTTTCAACAATGCGAGACCAATAACGACGATATTAGTGTCTTTTTTCAACATGAATGAGCACCGCACCACAAGGTAAAGGCTTTAAAAAATCAGATCATTGAAACATCGACATTTTTTGGCCTTCGCCGGTGAATTCACCTGACTTGAACCTATTGAAAATTTAAGGGCAATTATCAAACCTGGTGTTAATGAGAATCACCAAATTTGAAACAATTGAGTCTACTGATATATCAACAAGGTCAAACATAAGTTGTGAGATAATTAAAAATCACATATTAACCATGTCTGAACGGGTTGAACAAGTCATTAGAAAGACTGGACGTCACTGTAAATGTGTAATAAATGATTTTCTACACTCTATGTTTAAGTTTTATTACTTGTATCTTACGAGAAAAATACATATCGGTTATCAATTTGTACTTCATCCCTATTCTTTCAATAGCACTAATATGCAACAAACCACGTTTATCGTCATATCTCCGTGAATAATTTGTACTCGAACCCAATAATACACTAATTTCAATTATTTTTGGCGTGAGTGTGCACATAATGCTGCGAATATAATTTGATTTTACTTCTAATTTGATAATGGCTGCTTCTCTTAATGAATGCTTTTAATCCATCATCAGACTAATCTATGATTCGCTCATGAAATGTGCGTTTGCATTAAGTAAAACCAATGAATTAAAATGCAGTTTTGCAACTACTATAAACTTTTTAATATCATTCATTACTTTAGGAAAAAAATCGAAGTAAATAGACGCATAACAGTTTATTCAACCTTATTAATAAGGTGACAATAACAATATATACATTTAACGAGCGTGTACATAAAGAAGCAAACATAGTTGAGAACTTCAACTTAGTGTCAAGAAGTGGGAAAACATCAGTTGAGGGCGAATACTTCGTTTTAGTACGACATGCGCTCATTATTCTGATGTACTCGTACATTGGTGATCGCTACTGGCTATAGAAATAAAACTGCGTACCATGAGATAGTCTTTTCTAATGGTGAACAATAAACTGGAGTGTTATGCTGTCTTCTTATTGAGCTACAACTAGAGGTATTGTCATGAAACTAGATCAAATAGATAATCGTCTATCTACGATGTAGCTGAACCTAAGTGATAAAAACTGCCACTGGTTTGTCGTACCCTCTACGGCCAAGGTGGCAGAGGAGCTTTCCTTCTCAAAAATTGTACAGAAGAAATGGTCGGTCTCTGAAGTGCCGTTGATATGATGCCATAATTTATTGGACGTATTTTGGGAACGAACTTGACATTATTGAAAACGATATTTTATTTCCTGGAGAGCCAATCAAAAGCTGTTAGATTGTTCACTTGGCGTTACAGGCTACGAGCATTGAGTTGTATTTCTAAGGTTGGTGCTATCAATTGAACTAGTTTTGGCAGCTTAATCTTGAGTCCTTTGCCACTGTTCGACAGTTTTCTGGAGTATCTTACAAGTGAATATATGGTCTCTAAGCCAACGACCAGTGCAGTGAATGAGAAATTGAACTGGCACTATTTTTTACAACATTTCAAAACGTTACATGGCTCTAAAACTGAAAAAAAGCAACTACGACAAAACTCGGTGAAGAACAGCGACTCAGATTCCAGTAACGGGTTTGATTCATTAACTCTCAAATGTTTTCAAGACTCAATTTTTACATCAGTTAAAAATGCATGTTTCAGCAAAGTCAATACACTACGTAGGGAATACTCTCTGACTCCAGTGCACTGCAGCAGATGGGATATGGCGTGCAATTACAGCTTATGGACAGTAAATTGTCAGTGCAGCGGATTGTGGACAGAGCTAAAACGAAACTAACGTTCCCCAGCGGAGCGCAGCATGATTCTCACTAAGTTTGGTCCCTACTCATTATGGAGATGATCCAAGCGTGAGGAATTCACGAGCCCTCGACGTGCGAGGTGATGTCGTCCAGCTTGAGGCCCATGGCCGTGGTGGAGACCTCGCTGCTGTCCTCCGCCTGCTCGCTCTGGCGCCTCATGATGCTGTCTACGCTGCCTCTCTTCTTTTTGTTTCCGTCCGACTTGGCTGGAAAACATATTATGAAATAACTCCTTTGTATGGGTTACTTCGCCCTTCAGTGTATGATTCACAACATACCTTCACTGAATTCTGCAACCTCTGTCGTCCTTTTAAATGATTGCCTGATACAAAAATAGGGAGCTGTTTTTTCCATTGATAATCTCCAACACTTCACTTCATGAGTATTTCATCTCCATTTTTATATTGGTAGAGACTTGGGGCAAAGTCCGACAATGACCATGAAAAGTTTAAAAATTAAATTTCGGATGAATAAAAAAATAAAAACTGCGAAATGGTCGTTAGGAGTGCAAAGTTATATTCTGTACAAAACATGACGGATATCATGCCTGGCAGTCGAACAAATTTGTGCAGTTTGGAATATTTTGTACGCATTTTGGACCGCTACCGTAGATGAGACAGTCAGAAGGGCAGATTTTGAGCCAGCTGTGGCCGAATCCAAACATGCAAAAGCCAAAAAAAATTTTGTTACGTTCATATTATTTCTCGGTGTTCTTTCTCAAGAGATGTTGAGGGCTTGGGGTAAGTACATCGAGAATTACATTTTGTGAATAAACTTAGTTGACCCCTTACTCAAGAGAGACGAAGCATGTATGTATAGTAAAAAGTGTTTTTTTCGAAGTCATAAGCAAGTGTAATCAAAACAACTCTTTTTTGGCCCAAGCTTTGGGTTAGATTTGCTCTAAACGTCTTCAGCGAACGGTGTATACTCTTGATTACTATGGACTGTAATTTAAAAAAAAACAACCTCCCCAAGACGTCACTATTGGCGCTGCTGAGCCCGAAGTATGTAAGTAATTAAATCTCCATACATATTGAATAACGGAGAAACATCGAATCTTTCATACAGAACGGTCAATAAATTGAAATAATCTACTAAACTGTAGCTGGCGATCATGAAATTCTGATAGTGCATGTCATTGTACGCATTACTTCTTTTAATCGTTTTGTATTCGAAAAATATTAGCTCTCACATAGCAAATAAACGGTAATTAATAGGCCTGTGAATAAGAGTGAAATTTTTCCAAACGTTTGTTTTCAATTTTATCAGGAAAAATACACCTTATACTAAACAGGGAAACTGTGTATAATAACCAATCATTATTTTGTTCTATTTTGATAAAAATGTGCGGTGAATTTGCTAACACTTCGCTTCTTAACATCAATATTTCACAACTCTGAATATGTTGTAGAATTATGAACAGCGCGGATGTCATATGTGCCTCTCATTTTAAAATTTAAAAATGTATATCGGATCACTTGTTTGATGGATACAATTATGGCAGCTCGCTAACGCTTCACTGATTGATCATATGATTCCATTATTAGTGCAGAAAGTGGGAACGATTCAATTTTGATGACTTATTAGCCGATTGAGGAAAAAATCCCTGGGCTAGAAATTGGTTTTTACTATATATATTCAATTGCTAATAACAAACATTCTTGTGATGTACGTTAAAAGTCGAATTGTTTTTTACTAAGAGACTTCAAGCGAAGCAATTTTCGAGATAAACGGAAGCTTTTATTGAAGCTTCGTCATGTGAATAACAAATCTACCACCACGTACTCTTAGGCTTGACGCACATATAGCCGCACTCCTCGACCATACAGCACAGAGTGTCACCGGGGCAGTGCGAGTGTTGCGAGCACTGATCCATCCGTACAGCGCATTGGATGCCGTAGCTGAATGTGCTCCCGCACTGACCAGCCTTATCTGCAAGAACAGGTCAGTATCAACGTATATGAATAATGTATGATAATTATCAGACAGCATACATGCATAATTGAGTTGATACCAGGTAAATTCAGCTTGTAAGTAGCTAAAACTATAATTTAAAGGCATAATTTATCAATGAGTTCGATGTTGCAAGGAATTGTGAAAATATCTCAAACACACGATCATTATACTGTGACTAAATCCCACAGTTCGCTGTCCTATACTGTTGAAAGGGCTCGATAACGATCGGTCGAGCTCAAGAATACATATTGTTAATCTTTTTCTCTGCTATTAAAATTGAGATAAAGTTTCATACGGTATAGGAAGCATGGTGTACAATAGGGGTTCTAAAAAGGTGCCAGAATTTTTTCTCTTTTTCCAGCCAGCGAATCTTCATGTTCTTGACGAGCGGTTCAAACTTAATGAGATAACGTTGGCAAACTAGAATAAGGTTCAACATTTTGAATTTCTGTCGTGATTTTTGCGGCAACCGTTGTCACTCCAGCGATGTACAGAGTGAGGCTTGCATGATTTTACAAACCAGAAGTAAAATAGATTATCTGAATGAATAGTGAAGAAGCGCTAGAACTTGTTCTCGGCTTTACATCACATAAATGTATCGGCTTGGAAGTGACTTCATGCTCCAAGAATCCTGTTCCTACGCTTTTCCCGTTCCGTAAAACTATCTCAGTTGTGTCAAGATTATATGAGAATAGCAGCTATAAAAAGGAGTAGGTCAAAGGACAAAATTCAAGACAGAGAATTGAAAGTAGCATCCATAATCTTTACGCTATCGTTGAACAAATTTTCAGATAATTATTTGAGTAATTTTCAGCATCGAGTTCAGTGTCATTTTAGTTCTGTACATAATTATGCTGCAAGTTTCGGGCTCAGATAACGCTTTTAAGCAATATAGAGGTTTATGAAAAAATACAGTAAGATGTTAAAACAAGGTGTTTGTTAAACAAGTGAAAGTATAATAATACAGTGGAGTAGTTGAATGAGTAGTTCAACCTGGCAATAATAAAGTAAACGTAATATAACGATAACACAGAAATGAACTCAGTAAGTTAAACAAATGAAAAAGTTTCACACTGGTGGAGAGCTCACAGGCACAGTTTTTTTAACGGATATGTTACGAAAAACTCCATTGAAAATTTTCCAAAGTTAGCAATCACAAGCTTCCCGCAAAATTTCATAGAATGAAAGTCAAGGAAGCATTTAAGCGGAATTGAGGGTCATAAGCAGTTGCTTGGTTTGTGGTCGAATCAATCCACGTCGGAGTCGACTCGGGGCTGCCGCGGCGGCTCAAATGCACAAATCCTGAAGACTGGAACGAGCTTGAAAGAGTAAGTACACTATCAAACTCTCCATCAAACACGAACACATCAAAACGCAAACAAAAACACAAACTCTTCTGAATCGTATCCAGACTGTGCATTGGGCCGCATGAAGTTGTACGACAGCAGAATGTAACCAAACAACACTGCTCCTTGAATACGTGTATAAAATTGATATATTCTAGTGTTTTAATTTCATTTCTTGGTAATCGTTAATTATGCAGGTGGTATTTATTATAAGTAATGATGTTTTAACTCCTGTTTAAAAAATCTGAAGCCTACGATCTTCTAGTATCATGCCGGCAGGTAGCCAGCTTCTATTTATGCAGCTGCCAGATACTATATATGCTGAATTAACCAATCCTCAATTTAAATAGGCTTATATGACAATAACACGCTGTCATCAAATGAACAAATTACCAAAACAATCGTAGCCCGTATAATTCGATATTCATTTGCTCGATAAATACGTAAACAAGCGAGTGCTCGCTGTTTCAGCGAAAGTTTGTGTTCGGAGTTTTCCAACATATTGGAAAACACAAACACGCCGAAATCTGCGAGTGCGCAAGCTGTGTTCGTGTTCGCCGAGAGTTGAGAAACACGAAATTCGCTGCAAAGCTTGATAGTGTGGAGGGCCTTTAGACAGCGGTCCGAGTCGGAATTTTGACTCCGCAAATGAAATTTTCCGATGATGATTTTAAAACGGGTTTATCAAGAAATTCCATATAGTTAAAAACTACGAAAAATTACGCTTGCTGAATCTAGGTTAAACGGCATTAAAACAAGCCTTCATGCCTATAATTTGGACACCAGTTATTTCGATATCATTTTTCAAGTGCTTCATTTTGTTTGGCAAATCATTTTAAATGTTGTTAAAGTACTGCTTAAAAACTTCGCGCATAATCGTAACATACTATATGTCCTTACACAACTTTCTTTCTCAGACAATATGTGATAGGTGTTAAGGGATTTGCGAGTCAATGGCTTTAGCAGCATGTCAGGGATCAATATTGACTGCAATGTTTTTACGTATTTTTCAAGTTTATTCTTAATGCACAATGTTCCGGCTTTTTATTTGCGTGCAGCACTGTATAACGTTGTTTATAAGCTATGTTCCAGTACAGAACGAATTTGAGAGATTGGGACTCTTGATGAATCGCAGAGAGAGGCGTGAGAGCATTGAATGTCTAGCACGACTGTGGAAAGTGCGGGTGCAAAAATTGGTAAGGTGAAAAAATCAGAGTGCAAACGACTGAGCTTGGATTATAGAGCGTTGGGAATCAGAGTTAAGATGATCGAGTGTTGATTGGAATTCCGAAGTAGGGTGAATAAAGGAAAGGAAGAACGTATGAGGTTTGAAGTTGCAAGAGTGGAAGAATAAGAAATACAGAAGAAGTAGAATACATTTATTGTTGAAGAGATGGAGCTTGGGAAAGTAGGAGTGCAGATGCATCAGATCGTCGAATTGTTGGTGTATGAAACGAATGAAAATTAGAATAATAACAATGCGAAAGACTAGTAGGAGCATAATCATAAGAATAAATAGAACATGGCAAGAAAAACAAACCAGGAGGTTCAAATTTCGCTTACTACCCAAGTGCGGTGCCGTCAGACGCCAATCACGCACAGACACACGAGATCGGAAAAGATGAGTGTGCAGGTGTAGAAGCAGTAAAGAAAGGCGGTGAGACCGTTTGTTAATTCTGATAATGTTACCGTAGGGGAGTAAGTGACTGTCGTAGAAGTTTAAAAGAGTAGAACGGTGGAACTACTGGTGCAGAATATATGGCGTTTTAAGCTGAGTTCTATAAAATTTTCAGTGAACGGTGAAAGTCTGGAGGTTGGTCGAGTAAAGGAAATTAGGATTTGAACAAATATTTGGGCGGAAGAATCTGCGAGAGGTCGAGTGAGGAAAACTGGACGCTCGACAGAGCTAATCCTGCAAGCGTTGAAAGTTGGAAATTTGGAGCTCCAATTTACACAGAGGTGCTAGGAACCTAAAATCACTCATCGGAAAGGGAGGTTTTCGACAGAACGTTATAATTTCTTAATAAATGAAGAGAATAGTGCAAAAATACAAAATAATGCAACGAGCAAATTTCAAAACTAAAGTTTATAGATACATTTTCCTCTTCTTATTTGAGAACTTTCTCTGTGAGAGTAAATCCATTCAATAGCAACCTACCCGCGACGGGAGGAATTTTGGTGGTGACTGCGACGGAGGGCTCAGTAGGGTGCGACACCCAACCCTCCAGCGACTTCGGTGGGGTCACTGCTACTGATGGACTTGCAGTCTTGCGCTTGACGGGCTTTCCCTCCTCTGTCGTCTCTCTTGCCAACACCGTCCGTTTGTTGCTCAGACCTCCGGCGCTGGCACCGTGCAGATTGGAGCGTCTGCGTGTGGGTGCAGCATCATGAGACCCGCTGCCTAGGCCCTGATTGACACGCGTGGTGTATGGACGTTCTGATGCTCTTCTGTTGGCAGGTACGATTGTTCTGACAGGTGTGGTGTGAGAGGCTGTTAGTGAGGACCTTCTTTTGAGGGCCGGTTTCTCATTGTCCTCACTGGCTGCTAATCCAAGTGTTCTTGAAATGAATTCAGGCAATACAGAACTTGGACCAGACGAACCACTTGAGTGCCTCCGATTACCTTGAAGACTTTCTCTGCGGTATCCGAGCTGGCAGTTTGCGAAGTATATCTGAAAAACAGAGTAAAGCAACATTAGCAATACAACTCACGAATGACTCACGAGGAGGCGCGTCAATCAACTGGACTCGGAGGTTAGGTACTGAAATACAACGTTCATGATCAAACTTTGCCTTCATTTTTACTATTACCGCTTTTATCTTTTGCACAAAATGTTACTAACACGTGGTATTACAAAAATGTAGAATTTCTATCGCATTTTCTCTACCTTCAACTTACGAATGTCAAATATCTTATTTAGTAAAATTATGACGTTTGACAAATACAGTGGCAGGGCTGTGAAACTAGAGAAAAATTTACTTGGTCCATCTTCGGAACCGTGATTTGAGGACCTTAACTTTGACTCCAGTTCTGGAGCCATGATATTGTTGGACTTTGGATCCGACTTCCTCTCTGGCTACGCTTGTTTAAAATCTGTAATAGCCTGCAGTCAAAGACTGAAATGTTAAGACACATGTGTGGGTTCTAAGAATAACCCTTATTTTATAATGATCGTCGTATTACGTGTATTTTATAAGAAATGTATGAAAATCCTGAGTTTCTCTGTATTTACAAAGTTCATGCTTGACTCGGGCAAGCAAACTGTGCCAGCCTCGGCTCCAAACCTGTGAAATACACGTGCTTCAACAATTCCTGCTCCGGCTCCTGCCCTACATTCTTGTAGAGTGAAATATATTTCCGATCATGAAAATAGGAACGCAAACGTAATACAGGATGCTACCAACGTTTACAAACACTCCTTGTGTGTAAGATACTCAGTGCACTGTACGTTGTTCTACTGCGTCCCTTTTCTTACGGAAAAATACGGTAGAACTTAACCAAATTTGCTATTGTCTCAGTAGGTATTATTTTCATCATACGTGCCCCAACTCCCAACCGTCACGGCCCGGCTTTCCGACCCAACATGTCTGCATGCAGTGGGATTAGGCACAGCGTGAATTTTATTTCTCTTCTCTGTCTTTCTAAACGGCAATTGTATACATATTTTGATTTTTTCCAGGTATATTGTCATCTTTTCTGTATCCTTCCTGTTTTATCCAATTTTTTCTCTAAGAGACTTGTGGTATAAAAACAATTTGTGATTCCATTTATCACAGGTATATAATTTCTTTTTTTTGAAAGGGTCGTCTGGTGGATAAACTTCGTTGTGTACGTTGTCCATCATCTCATAGAGGCTATTCCTATAGAGCGATGCACACTCCAGTCTGCGAGAATTCTGGGAGGAGTAGCCACGCTGGTAACGTTTTCAACAATTGGACGCCATCATCAATCTTTTCTCATGCTCGGCAATTTGATGAGTCGGTGTTGCTGCAGAATTTTACAATTTTGGACTGTAGCAGTAATACAATAAGAGGGAACTGAGCATTTTACAGTAGATTTATATATTCACAAAACTCAACCTAAATTTGGTGATCATTATAGGGCGCATCCTTTGTTCACTGCCGAGATTTGATGCAGATATGTATGTAGTTAATTTTAAAAGTATTTATTACATATTAAACGAACTGATAGAGGAAAAATAAAATACGCTGTATTATTTCATTTCCCAGATTTCTGAAAATTGGAGTCGTCCCAAAACGGTATATTTTGTATCAGACGAAGTTTCAGGAGCTTGATGTTTTTTGCCAGAAATTTAATGAAGGATCTCACCCCGATTCCTTTATTTAGAATTTGCATTTATTAGTTTAGATATTTTCTTTCGGTTTTTATAGGGATTCTATATTTTTCCCGTAAATGGTTGCATCGTGTATCAAGTGAAACCCATAACGTCAATCTCGATAATGCGAAAAAAATTAATGAATTCCGTAAACTGCTTATTGAATATTGGGCAAGCCTCTCGAGTCCAATCAATTGTCTGCTCAACCCTGAGCAAAGAGATTGTGTCTTGAAGCTCACAGGCAGCGCTTATTTCAATACCGTGGTTGCAGCTTTTATCCCCACGAATATGGGTTAAATTGCATAGGCAGACGTTGGTGGCATTATCAGCGAACTACAATCAAATTTCATGGCTGTTTGAATGCCGTCAAAATTGATGAGGGTTGAAAAAAAATAAATCTTTCAGTAGGCACGAGTAAATAACGGCCAATAAAAGAAAAGAGAAAAGAAATATTTTTTTGCAGCATGTGGATGAGGACTGAATGACTTCATTCTCGTAACCATAAAGAGCAGGCTAAGTTGAGCGAGGTCCGCCTTGCAGTGCACGAAAGCCATGTGCTCGACGTGCAGAGGCGAAACGCACGAAAGCATTGCGTGCGAGCGCGGGATTGCAGGCCGCCGTAGCAAGCAGGAACGAGCTGCTCTACTGACGTCGAGCAGCTGCTGACACTACCGTTGCGCTGCCACCGCTCCCGGCGGCCGATCATCGAGGTGAAAGTAAAGCAACGGTCCCCAGTACCGAGAAAGAGGGCCGCTGTGATCTTGATCACGCTGTATCCTGCTCTAAGCCGGAGCGAACTTATCGATTCTGAATCACAAATTCAGCTTTCCACTTTTAACTTAACACGTTTCTGGCGATGATGCTATTTTGCTAGGAGTAAAGTGACCCAACTGTAGGTTAAATCGCATGAAACGTATAAGTAAATTTAATATTTATTAGAATTTACTACGTAAACATTGTAGACACAATATTTGTACGAGTTATGGTTTAAGCTACGAGACAGTTTTTTCGGCCGCTCTCCAACTAAACACTAGTATGAAAGAAATACAAACGATAGCACAGGTGTTGTAATTTAGAGTCTAAATTTTCCGGTGGCGCATCTACATATGATCGTCTATAATTTTAGCCACCCCGGCTTTCGCTGCTTTCGCCGCCTCCCGATGTGGAGGTGAAAAAGTTAGACAGCATTATGTTGGTTAACAAATGCCGAACAGGCGATGAGAACGATAATTATCCGATTTTAATTATGTAAAATGCTAAGTGCATGATAGTATAGCCCCGTATATGTAGTGCTTGAGGGTAACCGAATAAATTCACGTGAATATTTAGGAAGTTATTATTATTTATTGATGAAGATTTAAGATAAAGAAGATTTAAAATATCGTAGAAAGAACGTTTTGACGACGCGCCAAATCTGTTGTAAAAAAATCAGCGCAACTGAGTGCTATTGCCTGGAGAATTATAATTCGAGAAAAGAGTTGAATTATGAGGAGGCTTATACTTCTGATGCTGGTTCAAACGCCGTCGTTTGTTTTGAAAGGACAGTCAACGCTGAAATGAAGTAACAGCACGGCTGGCAGCTGTGAGGTCTTGGTCTAACGATGGCTACGGGGAGTGGATTCGCTGTGAAAGTTAAAATATTTTTTCATGACTATTCATTAGCTATTATGAGCTAGTCCACTGAGAGAGGTTACCGGGGATTCGGGTATATGTTAAGGGTTTTGGAGATGCTCAGCACCAAATTGAAAAATTCCGAGGAATTATTGTCACAAGTGGAAAACCTTGAAACAAAAACGTGAAACATCTCTACAGAATGTTACGTGTAAAACTTATTGGTTTCAGTGGACGAAGATGAGCGAGATTATGAAGCATTTAGAAAGGCTTAATTTAAGATGTAATAGTTTTCTTTTATGTGTTAACGATAATTATTGTGAAAGTTTAGCTACCTGCTCTTTGCTCTTTATCTGGGAAAAGCTACAAATTTTCAGCTACCTGCTCTTTGCTCTTTATCTGGGAAAAGCTATAAATTTTCAGCCTCACTTAATTGATCTAATGCACACCTTCTTGGCTGAATTGTATTTAAATTTTAACAATTTACATGTAAACGTCGTACATCAATGACAAAATGAAAGAGTTTAGCATCGGAACGACACATTGACTCATGTTGGGCTCCACGTCTTGCTTAGCTCCTGTTCGAAGAAATAAAGTTGGCAATGCTCTCCTCTGTCGCTTCAAACAATCCACTGCTCTGAAACAAATATTTCAATAAACTATGATTTCTTGGGAGAGAATTTTATGCGTAAAAGTAACGCGAGATGAGATCAACATAGAGTAACTCAGCAGAAAATTTAACTCCGGTTGACGGTATGTCGACATGATGCGATGTTTCTTAACAGACCGACTCACCAACTCTCTTTGACACGGTGTATAAACAACTTGGCAACCATAATTATCGCTTGAAGCATGCCATACCACCTGTATCTTGAATAGCTTCCAAATTACCAGGACTGTGAATGAGAGGTATGTAGTAAACACACAAAATTCAAGAACACTTAGCACCGACGATTCAGAGTAAAAACTTGAAGGTACCAAATCAGGGCTTCCCTGGACTAGACTTCACGCGTGCTTGACTTGTACCAGAACCATTACGCATGGGCTCCATGGCGTACTGGTTAGCGTGAAAGCCTCACAGCTGGACGTTAGGGTTCGAATCCCGGCTCAAGCATGGAATTTCACGTAACCAGGGAGTGCTTCCCTTGGCAATGGAAGCTTAATTGAACCACACATTCCTCACATCCCTCACCACGCGAGTAGTAGTAAGGCATTGGAAACCTAATAGTAAAATGTGTTGGAATTAGTAAAGGTTCTTTAAAGGTTCTTTAGTTTTGAAATTAAGGTAGGTCAAATTAAGACCCACATTATTTATTTGACAGGAAGATTTATTTTAATATAAATGCATTTAAGCAAGTATTTTTCTCTAGAAGTATATTTAAAAATTTATCTCAAATGCTCACTTAAACTTGTAGTAAAATATTAGTTCAGTGTCTAAATACTTTGTCGGTGTGTTTAAATATAATGTGTTTAATTATATTTAAAGTAATTAGGATTCAAAATCGTATCACTCTGACCTTTGAAAACATAATCGTTCAAACACAACAACCATCATCATGTACAGGCAGTGCAGGTACAACTGTCTAAGTTCTGTCAGTGTGCGAATATCTTTCGATATAGTTGGTAGAAAAGTTTGTCCGCATTTGGCCTCTATCGATACAACCATTGAACCTCTGCATCAGAGGAGACAATATACCACGGCTAGTTCCTGCCAACCTTATTCCCAGTCTTCAAAGCAAGTTGAGTGAACTTAAATCAGTGCACTTGAATAATTGCACTCCTCTTTTTTAGGCAATTATTTAAGGGTTTTAAAAGAGACTTGAAAAATTAATACGAGTAGAGATTCGGATGTCCATAACATAATGTAAGTAGTTGCCAGTTTTCACACATCCTCATTTCAAGCTACTCTATCAGAAAAGGGTGGGATCATAAGTGTTAAGATGTGCTTATGAGGAATGAGCTACTAATCTCTTAATAATCTTAATCTTAATAATCTTAAATTCCAAATACAAATCCCGTGTACAACAGTAGTATCTCAATACATTCGCCGTGTTTTGTCTTTAGTATTTAAATTTATACGATACATTTATACTTAAAATCTAAATTCATTGAATGTTTTAGCACCCATCCCTGCTAGCCACGGGCGTCAAGAATACAAGTAATAACCAGAAACGAAACACACCTCAGCTACGTACGTATTGCATAATACTGGCATATCTGATTTTGTGTGGCGTCGAAAACAAGTCCAATCCCATCCAGGCGGAGAAAGAAAAAAATTCAATTTTTCGCCTCACACGTCACTGCACTTCTGCTCTCATAGACTGAATTTTACATCGGATGAAAGTAATTGCCTTTCACTTTCTATACGGCCTTCAAGTGAGTGAACCATCAAAATCCAGGTAGCGTACTGATTTACACATTCTACTGCTGGACAATGAGGAAGCTATCCTTGACGTACAGGAAGGTCCGTACAGTCTCGTGTCTGGTTCATGCAGCGCATGTCATAGCGCACAGCTCGAGTGAGCACTGCCTAAAGAAGAGGCTGGGTGAATGCGGACGTTCCCAAATTTCCAGGAGAAGGGAACGACATAATGAGGCCAAAGCTCCCACGGATACAAGCGTGTACAGTGGATTCACAAACCATGATGAAACTTATATATTAAATTGGATGTCTATGAAACAGACGACCGATTATCTTGGTCGTTATTATTTCTAATTTAGTCTAAGCAATTGCAAGTATGAAAACAGTACTAAGCAGAACAAATATATTGTTTACCTGTAAAGTTTCTTTACAATCTCATGAAGCTTGATAAGTTAGCCGTTAGTGAAGGGAGTCTCAACATCGCTGTTAAAATAGCGTCAAATGACTGACTTGGTCAGGAGTGGGGCTGAAATTTAAATTAGTATTTAACTAAATAAGTAAAGTCAACCTTCCATCATTAATAAAATACTTTTAGCTTCTTGAATTAATGTACCATATATGAGTTTAATTTCACCTCGTTGTGTTATTAATAAATTTTCAGTTTTAATAACATCTAGTTACGACAGTTTACATTTAAATACATTTCTCTTGAGCAATATCTGTAATGACCATCAGCAATGCTAACTCCACTGCGTCAAATACAAAGTAGCGTCTTAATCAGTATGCTTAAATTCAAACATGACGTCAGTAACGAGGAAAAGTTTACAGCTTGCGCTAAACTCTTCAGAACAGAAAGCTGCTCTGTGTTTGTTGATGGTGGTTTGTGAAAGCGAGCGTCTGCGTGATTACGAATACGGTGTGTCCCAAAAAAAACGATATTCAAATTTGAATGGCTGT
>VOMN01084111.1:0-29582 GCA_014899125.1 Orchestia grillus
CCACTCAGAGATGAGTAATTTACTATTTATAGTCCTATTGTCTAGTGTAAGGCAAAATGAAATTGACTTAGGAGGCTTGATAAACTTTAATTGGCTTCCTTAAGTATTATAAGTATAACAATTTTAATACTGTGCCCAACAGCCATCAGTTCAAAACTTGAATTCACTGCATTTATTGTGGTTTCAGCGACTAGTGAATTACTGAAATATCCATTATCTATTGTAGAATTTTTTCAAGTAATCATGGACAAGATTTCCTTGTTTCAGAGTTTATCCAATAAATTAATGGATAGTTGAACGGGGCCATTCTTCTGTGTGAGGTGCGACCAACTGATGAAACCCTTCGTTTGCTGGAGTCTCTGAGGCATTGCCTAATGCAGGCTATCTGGCAGCGGGCGTAAAAGTAACAATTATTTTGATGGCAATACTATGTCACTAACTGCCTGCTAACTAGTATTAATTGTCTCAAATTCAGGCGCACTCGCTTCCTTGCCACACAGCTCCTTGCACGCTCGGGTTGCGTTCTGGGGGCCCTGAGCCGCTGTCGCACCATGACCTTGTGTGGCTCTTCCCTGACATTCTTCTATTACATCTGTTCACATATCCCAAAATATGGTTAAATTTTTAGTAACTTTCGAATTCGATGAGGTCGCTTAGCTAAAATTGTGTCTTTGTGTAGAACATTTTGTCGGCACCTGAATAAATAACAGGGATAATTTTCTCGTTCAGAAGTGGGAGGGAAAAATAGAAATACAGAAATCTTTGATCAACTTCATTTGAACGAGACTGAAGTTATTAGTAGGTAGTTTTATCATCAGACTAGTGGAATCCGAGAATATTTCTTAGAAATTTTCAATTTGACCGCGACATTTTTCACAATGTTGTTGTTCGGATGTCCTCGCACATGCGCTGCTGATGATCTGCTGTCGTCTCTTCTCTTCGAGGCGTGGAACAGCTGTTGCTTACTGTAATGTTAAACGTGTACTGGGCTTCATTTTCTAAATCTTCTCGGTGGGTTACTGCTTCCGCTGATGGTGCGGGTACAACTCGTTAACACCGCTCAAGTTTTCCACAAATTTGCATGTCGTGATTATCATTAGTACGGGGCAGTTTCAGGTTCATTGTTGATGACCTAACAGACACTGGGAAAGAATACTAGCTCTAATTGTATGTGCTGACGAGTCTTTCACTCTATTGATAGTAGTGGACTATATTTATTACCTTGATCTATTTATGTATTTGAATGCATTCTCATCCGCACACGTAGTGCTACTATATCAGTGTCGCTTATTAGTTAAAGTAACCCTCATCGGTGTCGCTTCAGTGTCTGAGTGGCGTATAGTGACTGCAAAACGATCACGCATCAGTGTTTGTCTGAGGGCTGAATCAGTGTTTCTAAGAATGCGTTGGTATGTGTATATTGTTGCATTAATGTGAAAGTTGCTGTTGCATCTTTGGATCAGTATTGGCGTGTGCTGAATCAGTATTTTTACACGTCACATCAGTGTTTGCGTGTATCACACTAGTGTTTGGGTGTGCTGCATCAGTGTTTGTACGCGTCACATCGGTGTTTAAGTTTGTTACACCTGTGTTTGTACGAGACATATCAAGATTTGCGTCTGTTAAAATCGGTATGAGTATGTGGCATCAGTGGTTAAAACTCTGCATCATTATTTGTACGTATTGCAACAATGCAATATCTGTGCAAGTTGGAGCGTTATATTTGTATGCTAAATTAGAATTTCTCAATGTTTCTGTGCGTTTCATCCGTGTCTGTACGCGTGTGACAAGTACGTTGCCAAGTGCTGCTGCTGTGTTGGTGCGTGTGCTGTTGTGTCTGTGATAACGGGCACAGCTCACCTCTTTGGTGTCCGCACGTGGAAGTGCGGGAAGATTTTATCTTTCTGGGTTGCGCCTGGGCCTCAGTTGAGTTCAGTTCTGCACGAGCGATTAGCGAGGGTCTGTGGCTTTGTGGCGCGATGGTCTGTGTCAGTAGTGTGGCATGGTCTGTGTCAGTGGTGCGTCAGGGTCTGTGTCAGTGGTGCATCAAGGTCTGTGTCAGTGGTGCATCAAGGTCTGTGTCAGTGGTGCGTCAGGGTCTGTGCCATTGGTGCGTCAGGGTTTTTGTTAGTGTTTGTAGTGCGTCTTGGTCAGTGTTGCGTCATGGCTTGTGTCAGTGTTGCGTGAGTGTTGCGCAGCACTGCAGCTCTCGCGCTGCTTCTCTAGGCCCAGTTTTTGAAGTGCTTTGTGCAAGTTTCTAGATCACACGTTTCATAATCTGCTACACTTCGTATTCCCATTAAAATGTTATAATATATTCCCCTTTCATAAATTCATTTCACCATTCGATGAGAACATCATTTCTATTTACTTACTTATTTCACAATTTAACTTTCGGAGAAACTGTTCAGTTTTGATGAAACGTGTTTCATGAGTTTGATTTCAAGCATATCATAGTGTATATTAAGAGATCGATTTATAAAATAAGTTCGTACGCTATTGCTACAGGTTGAAAATTTAACGAAATTTTAAGCTCATTCCTATTCATCACATGGTTTTCCTACACCTCTAATCGTCATTTTTCTTCTTAATTTTCCTTCATTCTTATCTGATCATCGTCGCCCCTTCAATCCTTGCCAGTTCTAAAGAGTCGCTCACTCTTTTTAATACGCGAAACAAAATAAAATTCCTCGTCACCTGCATCCAACTCATCTTCGGAGTTTCTGGCGTTCATTATTAGACGAACTAAACGTATTGCCATCGTACTTGAAGTTAAATTCGACTCGCTTCCCAGTAAGTTTCTCACCGCCCAGTCGATAATTAATTCATAAAATATTGGATAAAAATATTAAGTCGGCAAAAATTATCTGTAGTTATAGGTGCCTCGATGTAAAAGTTCGACTCACTTTGCTGTAAATAGTCCGTACGTTCGTACCTCAGCGTTGACTGAGGGTGTTATCTCTACCTCCGTGTGTTGGCGTTCATCTATAGTACATCATGATTATGAACATGACCTTAGATATTCAAGTCATCTTCCTCCCTATCCCTCAATAATCATGCTGATGATATTTTTATTCACTCGTACATCACTTATTGTCCTCATTATCACCAATAATATTGTTATCCACTTACCTGCGTCCATTTAAATCAGTTCTACCCTACGCCATAACCCTTTTACATCATCCGTATTGCATTAAATTCGAAATTCCTAGGAAGAAGTTTAGGCATTCTGATCTAGGTCACACTTGTTTGCCGCTTTCAAGGAACTGTGGGGTTTAGTTTTCCTTTCCCAAGGGAAGTAATCCGCCCAGAATCGAACCAGAGACCTCTAGAACGAAGCCAGTGTTCTAGTACTGTGCTGGAGAGGATTCAAGCAATTACGAACATAGTCCCTTATCATAGGTATTAATATGGTCAATATTCGTCTATTGCCACTAACTTGAACCAATTGTGTTCTCCAGGAAGCGGTCGTTGGACGCAGCGTCACTTCTCCCGGCGTTGCAAGAAGTGGAAGCTGCAGAGGGAGGGCTCGTTTGAAGCTGGCACTCCCTCCTCATTCGGAGGCATCCGTGCCACTCCCCCTTCGTCCCCGGTACTCGGTGCCACTCCTCCTTCATCCCCAGATTTATCGTCTAGATCGTCGTCCCCATGGCCTGCCACTCCCCGCCTATCGTCCCCTTTGGTGTCATCGTTAGGATCCACATCGTCGTTGGAGTCGTCCGGGTCCCTGTTCGCCTCGACGCATCCCTCAGATTATCCTTCTCTCAGCATGGCTGAGGGTAGCAAGCGCGGTGCCACCGCTTCCTCAACCGAGCCCCAAATTCCTTTCTCTAATACTCAGCCACTATCCACGTCCACTTCTGCCCAAGGTACGTTCGCTCAGCCTCCTTTTGATAACCCGTCATCCCTGGTTGAAATTTCATCCTCAGACTCCTCGCCCAACACCCTTGTTCCTCCTCCTGCAGTTTCAACGCAGAAAGACCCTTCGGCCAAGCAGGCCTCAGAACTTTTCATTCCTCCTAAATTATCGGGCTCAGACTCGGACCTTTCATGCGCTCGTTAAACGTTTTCTTTCGAAGTTATCATGCTCTCAGATCTTCTGTCGCGCTCCCATGTCTTTTGTTGGATATATTTGTCTTTAAGATCTTCATTTACGATGTTGACTGTTTCAAAAGTTCCAAGAACTACGACGTTAGCCTCTTCCGAAAAACAGACATGCAATTATTGTGCTTAACAAACTTTGTTGAATTTTGTTGACGTAATTTCCCATAATATCAGTCTGCAAATCATCAGTATAGTAGGAATTTTTCCTTGATCACCTAAATTTGATTTTTGAAGCTAAAAAACGACGTTCCATGTTGGGTTGAATACTTTGAATTCGCTAACATGCTAGCAGAATAACGGAGTATCACGACGCCTTTTCCTAATTGATATCTGGTCCAAGCTAAAGAGTGTGCCATAATTCTGCGGATGACAAAAATGCGAAGTAAGGAATGATTGTTATTTTCATGTACAAAGTTAATGTTATTTTTGTCTTTCCGTCATTGTTTTTCAAACAGCCTGTGTAGAACTTCAATTTCTGATGCACTAAACATCAAAACTTGGAATATGAAGAAATTATTTTTTGGGAGTTCTAATAAAAATAATTTGCTTTACTCCAATACAAGATTGCTCCGAGTAAAATTAATGAACAAAAGTTTGTAAATAAAATTTCAATTCCCTTGTTACGCAAGCAATATCCTCGTTACATTTCCCCAAGTCGTACTACATTGAATGACGCACAACTCTTCCGCGGTGCACTTTCAGCATTACAAGGATATTTTGCTCGTTTTCCCGTGAAAATACTCCCTTCTTGCTGAAAAAACTTCGTGTAATTGCCCTCTCGTAGTGTCACAACCTTTACGATGCATAAAAACGCGCAATATGATAAGGCAACAGCTCTGCTTACGCTTCTGCTTGCCTTGGTAGGACCCGGACTTTGGCATATACAATATTTGCTTCTCAAAATATATATACGCTAGAGATAGAATCTTATACTAAATACAGTAACTAAATTGCAGCAAACAACCTAATCTCATGAAAGCCAATCCCTTGATACGACAATATTTCAACTTAATATAACCTCTCATGAAAGCATCTTCCACGGGGGTCGCACACATCTATTATTCGTTCGCGTTATTTTTTGCTTTGCTCTTCTTTTCGGAAATTTTTGATCCAGTCTGGCAGCTCTGATCTTTTATGTACGTCGTTCTGTTCCCTCATTCTCCTTCTGAAATTAAATTTGAGTTCGTCTATACATAGTGATTACTTAGCAGGCTCCTTGTCGTCTCCTCCAGTGTTCGCGTGTCAAATTTTTTACACAAGTCGTTATTAATTTTTCAAGCACAGTATTTTAGACGTAGGACTTAACATTTGTTGTAATCGTACAAATCTGGGCCAAGAATAGAATATAGTAAAGTAAACTTCTTCTACATTCCATGAATTTAAAATACTGGTGAGAAATTCGAAACTGCTTTGCCCCCATGTTATTGTTGGCGATTCACTGCATTTACAAAAGAGTACAACAGTTAACTCGGAAATTTATCGTACTGCCAGCCTTTTTCATGACATGATTATTCTGCTTACTTATTAGAACTATGTTGGATCACATCATTATAAGTACATTTACGTTTTATCTACTTGGTGTTTGTATCACTGTTATTTATTTGAATTTTATATTGAGTGATTTTTTACAGATTTTTTAGACCAGGTTTTGAGAAGAGAAATTCTCCAATTTTCTTCTGCTCGGTGACTAGACTGATAATGTACGGTTAGAAGTTTAAGAAAGCATCGGCTTATAAAAAAAGGAGTTCATTCACGCTAAATATTAGTGAACGAGTGGAGCCCATGATCGGTGCTGTTACAAAAACAAAGAAATTAACCATACTTCTCTATTCGACTCACGGCTATTCTGAGCGTGTAAATCTTAAATCTGACGTTGGGGGAGTTAGACGAAGTGTGTTGCATGTATTTCTGACATGTCAAATGATTTCTGATGATTTACTGTTCAAATTATTTTACCGCGAAGTATTTCTGTGCCAAAAATTATTCTTTCTACTATTGGTCCCAGATTTTTCCAAAATTCTTTATTAATTTGTAAATCTCTTGGTAATATTTTCATCCCTCACTGTAGTTTGACTAAAACGTATCACTATGTGGTTCGTGAATTTTATTGTGTTTTCAGGTTCATGTTACATTCTTGTTTCATTCTGAATCCCCTATTCCATCGGGAGATCCTTGTTTCATGTTGTGCGAGTTTCATTTTGACGTCTCATATGAGGTCGCTGTCTTTAATATATAAGTTTGCGTATATGTCTAAATTTAGGGCCTTATTATTTCGAATCTGTGTTTTATTCTTACGTTATAGAGTTTGCACTAGTAAATGGCTTTGTAAATATTAGTTTTTGCAAGTTCAACTCTATTTGAAAAAGCTAAAATCTCGCAAGTATCATTAAATTATCGACTGGTGTGATCTTGCAAACGCCGCTAGGGACGTTACACGATGATGGCAGAACGGCGTGACAACAGTGCAGTGTGTCGCTTTTGTGCTACTGAATGGATTCGAAAATTTTATTTTGCCCCAATCGAAAACATTTGTGTTGCTCCATGCGCTCGCTTGTGGGATGAGTAAGTGTTAATGTAGGCGCCGTAATATTCGTTCTTTTTCTCGTATCGAGGATGCAGTTTTCAAAGAAAAAACGTGTAGCCAATGGATTTGCTACGCTGTGTACCTACAACCAGTTTTTTGAGGAAGAAACTAGCACCCAATATTCGTTATGCTTGTAAACAACTAGTTTTGAGGAAGATGCTAATGACCAGTAGTTACTTCGTAACTGTTTCTAGTAAATCAGCATGCACATAATGGCCGATACTTTTGCTCTACATGTCTGAACAAATTGTCAATTGTTTTCAAAGGAGAAACTAGCAGCCGCGGTGTGCTTCACACTTGTACATCCCGAGTCGTTTCCTTCGTTCTGAAAAGATGCTCATAGAAGCTACGAGGCAGCTACCGAAATCCAGTGTAAGACTGCGGTGTTGTGCTGGCCACCGAAATGCCACCTTGCCTTGGTCCTGAGATTCCATCTGCGACCCTCACGAATCTCGCGCTTTTTTTGTTCAGCCATAAAGACGCTGTTATGTCATGCTTCATGAAATGTCTTCACGCATCAGTTACCGTACGTCCATTGTTCTTGATTGGGTACAGTAACGTAGCTGATTTAATAAAATATTGCATTAACGAACCCGGAGATGGTCTCCTTGAAGTATGTTAGCCCGGTTCGAGCGGGCAGCCGTTCTTCTGTAAATTTCCTTCGTATTTTGGATGCATTTGTTCATTCCTCTATTTAGCACTCAACTCAGACTATAGGATTGTTAATATGCTAAGTGGTTGGAATTTTTTGATAGATGCATTATATGGATGCGCCTTGCGTAGCACAGTAGCGGGTATCGATAAAATTGTTTCCATTTCGTAGTAGTTCGTCTTTTTTGCGTTAATGATTTTCAGTTCGTGAAACCCATGCGGTCTTTTCTTCACGAATCGTTTATTTTTTATATTATTTTAATCGTCTGAGGTAAAATTTGTTTGAAAGAGATAACTAATATATATTAGGAACATATTCGGCTGCTTAGTTGTATTATTTCCGTGTTTTTTTCTGGTATGGATGTGGAGGGACCTCATTGACTCTTCATTTTGTGCAAGGCTTTTGTCCGTGGTGCGCCTGGCTGGAAACTTGTAAGAAATTTTAGCATTAGCTGCCGGTAGTTCTTAGCTTGCTGTCCGCTGCTCAATCTCTAGTGTACTTTTATTCTACCGAACTGTCCTTAAGGATTTCACGGTAACCTCATTTCAATATAGTTCTCATAAACAAGTAGTTTCCTAATAAAGGCGTACTGATTGCCTGCGTTTCTGTATACATGCACTCTTGTATTCCCCAGAGATATCACGCGGTATTGTGGAGCTGGTCTGGAGAACCAGTAACGTTTGTTGTAGGACCTTGATGCAAGTTCAGTTGTATGATTTTGTCTTGTTAATTTCCCTTCATTTTGTAACTCACCTAGGGCCGTGTGTTGAGGGAAATTGCCCTACGTATGCATGGGATTCCTCAGCTGCGAGGTGTGCGAATATGCCGTATGGAATTATTCCAGTCTTTCAGTATGTTTCGGAACGATTTTGTAACGAAATATTTCTCTTCACCTGTGTATTTCACGGAATAGCCCTCCTCAGTTGTACTGATGGCCACCCCCGCTTTTGGGCTTACTTTTGTGGTTAAGTAGGGTCTCATTTTTTCGGTATCTCTTTACTCTCATAGGCATAGGATGGGCCTTAGGCAATATGGTTAGGTTAGTTAGGTTTGTTTATCCTATCCTGTAGGGACTGGCGTTCTTGGGATTCACTTTCAGGTTAATTCAGCTCTTGCTGGGCCTTCGGGACTTCTATCTTTTGTGTCCACTATGCTTTTTTCCCATTTCATGCTTTCTTCCCTCATGTTTCTTTATTCATGTTCCTCCCCTTTTTTCTCAACTTGCTGTTTCTATGCGCAGATTTTGTGTGGGAACACACCGGTGCTCAGATCCCACGTTTTCTAAAGTCCATACTAAATGGTCCCTTCTTTTCGCTCTCCTGAGATCGTCTCCGGTGTGGCTAGGGGGCTTTAAACTAACTAATACTACTACTACTACTTCTACTTATAATAATAATAATATTTAGTTTCTCTTCCTTACTTGCAATGTATTTCCTGCTCGAATATTTTCGATAAACTACCTTATATGATCAATCCACTATGACTCTTTGAAATGTTTCCTACTGCAAAATGTTTTTAAATGTTTCTATCTGTTCTGTCATCACTTTACACTATAACGTGCAAAATGCGTTTTAATCAAAAATGTTGTTTGCAGCGGAAAGTCCGTTGTTATAATTTCCTGGTTATGTAAAATCGAGCGCAGATTTAAAAAAATTTACATCCCGTTATCGGCAAATTTTGTTGCAATGCTGCATTTTGCATATCAAATTGAGCTGAAACTTGTGTACATTGTCTCTTCCATGAGAATTACGACGCAAATTTAATGTAAATAGGACGTTTGAAATCTAAAGTTTTAAGTTTTGCACTTTGATGTAAGATAACTAAGATGACATTACGAGGCAAAAGATTATGATCCTTTATAAACTTGGCTCGCAAATTAGAGCGCTTCCTGTTGAGCTCGTCATGCTAAACGATCTGATGCCAGCGCAGCTGCCAAGAATCGAGGTCGGTAATAATCTTTCTGAACGCCTCACCTGGTAACTCAGGAAACATCTGCTATGGTTTTTGTTGTGGTGAAGCTGAGAAATAGTTTCTGATAACTCGTACAAAATGAGTATTGTGTGATTAATATTTTCTCATATTCTTGTCTAGGACTATGTATGTATGCCGTCGTCGTCGTCGTCGCACTCAGCACGTACTATCGTCATAGTAGAGTGTGCGTTGACGTGGTAGTCCTCATGGGCTTGGCTATCTTAGTCACAAGTTGCCGAGATGCTTTCAGTAAAATAGCGACTGTGCTGGTCAGCATCCCTTGGTGACGTAGAGCTCTTCAATTACTCAGATTTAGCAAACTTGGACGTGAGAATTGGTTTTAACCTTTTTTGTATATACAGTAATTTGGGCTTGTTCTCATGTTCGTAGAGGTCGTCGATGCGTTGTTCCCTCAGGCCACTGCAAGTGTTTGGCTGTGTTGGTGGTGACCTTGTTTGGTACGAGCGCTCCTTACGATCAAGCGAGTCCTCGTCTCCGTGTAAAAGCTGTGTTAATTGCCCTGTTTGATGGTATTTTTACGTAATTAGTCACACTCTGGAAATTTGGCATACACTCATGTATTGCTATTGCCAAACGAATCTCTTTATGCTCATCCATACTTTTCCGTTCTTATTCAGAGAAATTTTCCCGTGGTTATTCTCTCTTTGCTTGTTTTCTTCAATGAAGTGCATTATGTGTACACCACTCTAATGCTCTCTGAAATAAAAATAGCGACGCTCTAGAAAATGTACTGGAACGTCTTTTTATTTGGTCTGTATGTCTAAAAAGTCTTACGTGCACCTAATGTTTGAAAAACCAAAACTATATTTCCTATTTCAAATCACGTAAAACATATTAATAAAAAATTTAGACACGAACGTTGACAGCCGTGCAAAAATGGAGCACACGAGCCCGAGTTCAGACTTGGCTTAATTCAACCCTCTACGCCCTGGATTATTTTCTTTCTGTGAACTAACTTTTGTTTTTTGTTAAGTGTCTTTCAAAAATATTTGAGTGAAAAAGTACATAAAATATGAATGGGTTGATTGTAAAAGGTTCGTAATTGATGCGTCGGATCAGTGACAAGCCGTTGAAAAATGAATTTCGGCGCGTTGAAGTAATGTAAAAGTTAAATTCATGCGTAACTAGAGTTTTTATGTCGTTAGAGGTCACATGTGTACCCTTTTAAAATCTTATATTAATGTCCCAAATTAGAACGATGGAATTCGACCTATTAAACCATGCCTGGCCTATATGAAAGCATAATAAATTCGACGCGTTTGACGCTTATCCGAATAAAGCTCTTAGTATGACAATGTCATAATAATTATTGTACCTGCAAGTTTTTTTCCCAATATGAGCAAAAATGAAGGACCACGCTCGAGGGTGAACGGTTGAAGAGGTGCCCCAGCACCTCGCAGTGGGCGCTGTTCCGCCACCATAGACCGCGAACTCGTTCTCTTGCGTGGGTGTCGCGAACTTTTTCTGATGAAGCTCTCTAAAGAAACCCATTTCTCATGAACTTCGCTCGTCACATTCCAGTGTATGTATTTTATAGTTTTATATTGTAAGATACTTTATGTTAAAATTCGTGCAATGACATTTATATATACTCCTGGTTCCTGTATCATTCATGTTGAGTTCCGTTACAGTGTGGGCTTGTTGTTTCTCTGACGTTTCTGTTTGCTTGGACCTGCTGATTCTCTCGAGCTCGGCAGTGTTTTTGCATCTCCGTCTGGGCGCGTTGTGGCCATTCAATGATCTCCAGTTGGTTGACGTTATCCCTGATTCGTTTCTTCATGGACTGCTGTGCTGTTAACCCTTGATACCTTACATTTTTTCCGTAATTTGAAAATTTATTTGAGCTCAATTAATATTATGAAATTAACTTACAAAGTAGATCATAGCGAACTCGAAAAAGGCCAAATTTATCTTACTTTTAAATATGCCGTATATGATCTAATAGTTTTAACCTCACGAATTATATTGATTCATTAGCAACACTAACATACGTTTTTGATGGACTTGTAGGACTCCTTAGGTCATAAAGAGATAAAGAAGTGCTCCGTCTAAGCTGTCGGTCACAGGCAGGAGTTCTTTTCCCTGTAGTTACCGTCAACTTTTTTGCCGAGCTGATCAATGCATCTTGTGTGGCAGTGAGCGCGTTTGTGCTGCGTATATTGCGGGAGTTGTAGTAGGTCTCGAGGCCATGTTCTTAGATTTCATCTTTTTGCCGCTGTAGTTGTGAAGGTCGCACACGCCCAACGCAGCTGTGCTAAACCTAACCAGCCCGAGTGTCCCGATTCTGCTCAGCAATTTCCTGGAACCCGAAATTTTATAGTATTTATTATTAATTTACTCTTAGGTGTACTATGTGCTGTGTTTGGTATGAGTATCTAAAGAGTTCTATGGTCCTTTTGCGATAATTACCCAGGAGCTAATTTTGTACAACATTCGAAACAACAATTGTTCAGTGAAGCATTCAAGTTCACAGCGTCTGTAAGTATTGATTCATTTGCATAAAATATTTTTCTCTTGTTCACACCATTCTAGACCGAAGTTTATTTTAAAATTAATCTGGTAAACTTTCCAATGTAAAATTTCAGTGAAATAAATATAATAAAACAGGGTAGATCTGAGAATTCAATATGAAAATGAACGCGATTACAACTCACGTGAACAACATATGTGAATGCAATTTCTATAGTAAAGTAGAATTCTTAAGAGAGAGCCCAGACACTGTCATAGAAATAATATATTTTCAATTTTTAGCGAGAACATTTTCCACTCAAGAAAAATTACCTCGTACAACAGCACTTCTCAGTTTTCCTCTTTGTATGCACCGATTTTTTACTAACTTTTATGCAGCCGAAATAATCCGTTTAAACGCATCTGATGTTACCTGGTACGTCACAAAGGGGCAAGTAGGATCTATAATTATTTTAATTCGCGTTACTTAATTCTGAGCTCGAGTTCCAGCCTTCGCTCTACATATGTACAAAAAAAGTGACCTACAAATCGTTTATTTTAAGCTTGCATCGGAGCCAGATGATAGCTGCTAGAGCAGCCAGCAGTGTTTTATGTTACTTTTCAGTCACGGCGAAATCCAGCCATCGATGTCTCAAGGCTGGAAGTCAGCGGTTGGAACGACAGCTTTGGATTCCAGTTCGGACAGTCTGGCTTGCGTCTGCATCAGCCTCGACGATCTCGGGACGAGAAATTTAATTCAGGCAAACGCGCTTCTAAATGATAGCTTACTGATGTCTCAGTTACAATCAGGTTTGTTGTCAAGATTTTACCCAAAGTAGGCCTCTATAAGCGATATTAATACTTCAAAATGTTTTTCTCTGGCAGTGATGTATTAGCTAAACGTGTGTGTTCACGATACAAGAACTCGGGAGGTCATTTTTCATGATGATTTTAGCGTAAAAATACAGGTTTATATTCGAATACTTGAATGGTGGTGCAGGGAATAGGGAATTTTTCATTCCTGCAGAGTAGGCGAGTCGCTCTAGACAACGACTTCTTCGATGTGTCCTGCCAGCTCAGTGCTCTCGTCCGAGTGTCTGCAATTCTCTCGCCTTATTAGATCTATAATAATAATCGGTGTGATCAAGTTCATTTCGTCTCGGTAGTTATACGTCACGAGTGTTTTGTTGTACAATCTTGAACTTTTTACTCGGCAATTTACGGTTTTTGTTATAGCGGATTATCGTGAGCCATATAGTTCATTATGTTCGCTGTGCAAACTGAACCGACTGCTAATTTTGGTGTACATTATACTCCCGTAAGGAGCGATATTCAGTGTGTTAATTCAATAGATTTTACGCTGGCTGCCGTCTTGTACAAGGAGCATAAGGGCGTGTACCGCATCTGTGTCGCTTATCTCCTGTTAGTTGTTCTTCTCAAGTAATAACCCATGTCCTTCTGTAACAGATGATTGCCATTTGTGGCTAGCTTTACGGGCGGTCTTCGAGATAGGGATGAAATATCGTTTGAGTTACCGTTTCGATGTGCTTGCGAAACATTTCAACATGTTAACCTTGACGTCTAACGGACTCAAGCGACCTAAGACCCAGGTAGCGAAATTCCGCTGATCCAGGAATTTGAACTTCAAAAAAAGAGAAAAAATTTTATGATCGTTTCCACGAGGGTCACCAGCAATCGCAATTACAGACCGGCCCAGCTCAGGCTGAGGAAAGAAGACGGCTTATACTAACCTATGAGGGGTCAAGATTACGTGCCGTAACCCTCGCTATGAGTCTCTCTCGTGGAACATCTTGGAACTCCCTTTGTAGAGACTTTACGATTTCCATGAACGATGTACAATGCTACATCGGCAACAATTGCACGAGTGTGTCCCCAGTTAGCAGCGTTGTAGTGGGTTCAGTTTTCTTTTCCGTTTCTCTTACGTTTGGAGGTAGACAATAAAACGTTCACCACGTTTAAGTTCATCTACCTTGTTTGTATTTGCTTTATACTCAAATTTCCGTCTTCCGTGAAATTTTCGCTAGAGAAGTACGTTACTTCACTTCGTCCCTAATTTATCCTCATTCTTCAAATGCAACTTTAGTCTTAATACCTAATGTGAATAAAATAACGAAGTGCCCAATAATCCCCCCTGAACTATCTTCCATTGAAAATTTTTGACATAGAATGATCTGTATACAAATTTAAAAGTGAGTCACCTCGAGTTTAGTTATATTTGAAAGAATATATTAATATCACTATGGTCTAAATGAACGTCTGTTCCTGGACTTTATCTCTAACTCGAGGACCGCCTGTCCCGAGCTGATAGGCTTCAACATTTTGCAGGCAATCCTTCCAAATATTTAAAGAGTAACGAAGCACTTGAGTCCTTCCCCGTTGCTTCAGCTATGGTAAGGGAAACAAAGTTCTGTGATCGTGTTGGTACTCCTACGCATGCTTACCGACAGCCAGCTCGGTAGAATTGGAAAAACTTCACTTTCCCATAAAACAAAATTTTACGTAGAATTTATTTCTAAAGCTGCACCTAGCGTAATTGTTGCTTTTACGCATTCGTGTGAAAATATTGAACTAGACAACAATCTCGAATTATTTGAATGTCTTAGGCCTAGCTCTCCATTTCTACGAATGACTGACTATAAGAATAGCTTATTTTGATGTCCATACACTCAAGTTTCCCATTTTTATGTCTTTGTCAATACTTGGTGGAAGCCTGCGTTGCTGAATTAATAACTTGCTGCAGACAACACACTTTGATGGACCAGAGTGTGTTCGTTACTAGCTTGCGTTTTTAAATTTTGAAACTAGAATTAAAGTGCGTCAGATTTTCTTTCACACTTTGGAAACTGCCTAATATAAATTCTTCGATCACACATCAGTTTAAATACTCTGCACTTGAAATTCGTAGTAAGAGTCCTCGCATGTTTCGACGCTTTAAAAATTTCCCAAGGCAAAGCAGAGGGTCAGCAGAGGGTCCGGTACATTACCGCCACTGGTTTGACTTCGAATTTATTTACTCCAATTGAGACCGAGACGCACCTTAAACAGAAAATATTTTTTGACATCGGCAAGTTTCCTGTGCTCATTCCTGTTAATTGTAAACATTTGTTTGTACAAAGACTTTGCATGTTATTTTTGGTAGAATATTTATATACTTGCGCTTCTCTTAGTGTCATATTCCTAAACTAGTGTCTCGCATCTAACCATATTTTAACACAAAAAATTTATGCCTACTACATCTGGCAAAACTTTTTTTCTATAGTAAATGTATTCATCCATAAATAAAGTCGCGTATTTCTCTCCATCATAGAATATCTGAGGAATCTGATTAGGATCAGTTTTGTTATTAAATGTGCAATGATTCCACTGTAACTTTATTTTATTAAATCATAGAAAATAGTTTCATCCGCCGAAGCCTTGAGTTTTCCAAGTCAGTTTGCAAGTAATTATCGACAATAAAGCTTGTCACAATTATAGCACATTCAAGAACACGAAGCTCATCACGCGCAGCACCCCAGCTCGCGCCTATCGTATTTGTGCAACACGAAAAACAATGCGCTGAGCCACTAATATAAAGCACCGTAATACTAAATACTGCAATTTCGGATTACATCACTAAAGTTCTTACTCATAAATCGGTAAAATTAGAAAACAAAAATGGTACTTTTAATAGCATTAACCCTATAAGGACCAATGTTAAAAATTCTTTAAGATTCAGGTAATATGGTTTCGTCTTAAGGTCTTGTCGATTCATTCAGAACTAGGGTGGACAGCCACAGCAGTGTACAAAACATGAGCGACTGCATACGCAAGCTTTCGTTCAATTCGAAAATGAGTTGGTCCTTTTAGGGTTAAATCACGTTACACGACATCCAGTGCGGCGACACGAACACCAACGATGCAGGACGAGATACTCGTACGCTAGTTACCTACGCACTTACGGGTACCGCAGAAAACTGCTTGTGAAAATCATACAAGAAAAAAAAAGAAGCTTTCACTGCCACACTGCCAAATGCGACCGATAAAATATGAAACAGTTTCGTAAGAAATTGAATTCTTATTGCACTACGTCGGAGTTCAACAATCACTTCTGAAAGATGTGAAAAGAATATTAATGGGGTAGCAAGGATTATCACATCTAAACAAAATTTAGAAATAGCCCACCGAGAAACATCCGATGGCCCAGAACGTCCGTCTCCTCGAGAAACCGACGGGAGTAGTAAAGACAAGGTCTTCTCAACTGGAAAACTAGTCTCACAATATCAGCTTCTATCAAGCGTCGCTGAATCTGCAGCAAGTACTTTGAGATGCGTAATTAACTGGGAGCACTAGCGAGGACAGGCATCGTCAACACTCAGGAATCGTACATACTCCTCTCAGAGAGCTAAGTCCCTAAGATATGCTGAAGAGCGATACTCTTCAGGTGACAAACGCCTCCATTTAACTCTCGGTCCAGTAGAGCAGATGCAGATCACCGATTACCAGCGGGATGCAATGGACCAATAAATTTCTTATAATCAATAATCAATCTTACAACCTCCATTTCCTACCACAAAACGGTCACGAAACATTACCTGAATAACAAAATACAAACCGCAGGATATGGCAACAAAAAAATGACAAATGGGTATGGGGAATCGGTTGGTAGGCAGAAGGTTCAACGAGTTACGAAAGTTCTCGCAACACATGCTGAAAGCAATGGTTAACAGTCAATAACCCGGTAATTGAAGCGTCTCTGTTTCGGTTAGGCGAAACGTCTTGACTACGAAGTGAACAATCAGAGTTAGGCGAGACAAAGTTATTTTCAGACGATCGAAAATATTTTAAAATGAGAGAAAAAGAAAACTGCTAAGTTTCTTCCTACTTCAGGAGGTAAGCGGACACATCAAGGTAAATACTTACATTAAAGAGGCTCTTCAGTACTTTCGTTTTCGTAGCCTAAGGACTCCACACGCTCTTCAAAGGTTTTTTAAAATAACGTCATCTCGCAGTGCAGTCACTGCCACTGTTAACATACATGTTCGTTTGCAGACTTGGCCGCGAGAAACATGCGAACCTGGAAATAAAAATAAAGAAATTTACTTGGAAAAGGAAGAAACACAGCAAAGTAAATAATTGAAAAACACGTAATCATTACTGAGGGCTCCAACAATCTCTACACTAAATGACTGACTTGCAATGAAGCTTTGCCCCTCCAACATAGTGTCGGTAGTTCGTAATGTGCCCTCAGCTAAGCTTCCTAGACAGCAAACAAAAAACCTACAGAGGGTGTGAGACCAGAAGGACATTGAATAGTATGACTATGACGAGTTATTTACGTAAATAAATAATTAGAAATTCGTGCTCGGCAGACTAGTGTAGAACATTTGGGTGAGTAATAAATAACAAAATACCGCACTTTACACTGTGAGCTACTCGGCGACGTGACTAGAATTATGGCTTATGCTGAAGAATGAATTCCAACAGCAGTACAGTTAGGGAGGGGACGACAGTTCATCTCAGGTTTGAAATTACATGACGATTATACATTCATTAATACGTCCATTAAAATTACGTTCTACAGCATTACATCAATAGAAAAAGGACGTATGAGGTTCCATAATTAAAAAAAATAGACTGCAATGGCGCAGTTTGGCCTCTGCAGTGTATAAATTTAGACTTACTTTAAATTATATAGTTTATCGTTCGAGCGAATTAGTCATCTAATTTTTATTCTACTGAATAAGAAAAATATTTTAGCCTATGCTACCATGTAAAAATAGAATACATTAATAAGATTATTGCTCAAAATAAAACACAAAGCGCGAATATCAATGGGCAAATTGTTTTACATTGGTTATTTGCAGAAACTAGCGAATGGAGCTGGCTTCATCATTAAAAGCGAAGAAATAAATACCTCAAATTATAATGAAGTCTGTCGGTTAACGTGCTCAACAAGACCCGTGAAAATCCCTGCAATACACCCGTGCATTAGAACTTCGGCTCGTGAACACCCCTCCACTTACGAAAAACTCCGTAAAAACATAACGTCAGAAAATTCGTTTTCACTTATGAATCAAGTTAATTCTTAATCGTAAGTCGAAATTAATCGTAAGTGGAAACGAATTTTCTGATAATTTTTTTTCGAATGGCGAGTTTTTTGTAAATGGAGGGGTGTTCATTAGTTGAGGTTCCAGTATATTATTGGCTTCCATTAACTCAAAAGTAGTCGAAGAAGCGGCGCGGAGATGATGGAAGCACAGCACGCACTTCTGTAGCGCAGATATAGAGCTCAGTAAATAAATGGCAAACAGAGCTAGACAACATTTCGTCTCTAGATAGCGGTCTAACTCGCTCTCATATTTGAGAGAGTTTAGTACTTGGTGAACGCTGAAAATCAACGAAATCGTATAGCGAATACGATCATCAAGGGCCGCAAACTACGATAGCGAGCATGCACTCCCGGGCAGATTTTCACCGATTCAATGAGCAGAATTCCAAGTAAAATTTATTGAAAACGTTAAGACTCAATATGAAAAATAGAAGTGTAATTAATTTGCAGTGAATTCAGAAAGGGATGACTGGTAAATAAAATTCGAACCGTACTGTAATCGTTTTGACAACATCGTATTATCAGCATCAAAAAGATCGTACCATGTACGAAGTGTATCATGCAGATCCAAAAGGTGTAAGATTTGGATAGGTAGGTTATCAAAATGTATGAACAAATACTAGAAGGCTTGGAGTCGAACACCAGCAACACAAGTCGATCCTGAAAACGATACGTGGAACACGGCCCATTCAAATCAAACGATGAAGTTAATACGAGTACAGTTCCAAAGCACACGGAAGGGAACGGTTACGAGAATACAAAACGTGTGCACTTAAGAAGATCTCGTTGGTGTGCACTTAAGATGATCTCGTTGGTGTGCACTTAAGATGATCTCGAAAATAGCTACAGTCCTTTGGAGACTAGTTCAGCGAGTAATTTTTTGAAAATGGAAAACGTTGCGGAGCGGTTGTCCAAAAATAGCGCATATTATTTTATCAGCAATTTTGAAAATGTCTAAAATTCGAGCACGAGTATTATTTTTCATTATAAAGCACATATTAAGTCAAGAAATATTAGTTTAATTTTTACCCAAGGATTCTGCAAAATTGAATGTAGAAATGAAAATAAGCTCGTTTAACGAGAAATAAAAATCGAACAACTTTCTAACTTGTCAGATAAAGTAAACATCTTTCCGAACAAATTTGGAGACCATAATAGTTAGGGAATGTCAGTGATTGCCTATTTGTTCAAGAGAACCCACATAAAACACACAGCTCTTGGGATATGTTAATTTCCAAAGCTTCACGATTCACAAAAGCTAGCCCTTGCAGCACTACTTAAGATTACCATAATATCAGGTGATTTTTAGTGACGGGACTAAAAAAGTAAACTATTATATCCAACGGATTTTTAAAAACTAAGCATTCTTGAAATTTTGAAATATACCAGTTTTATGCGATATCATTGTATCCATCGGTGATACCAAAAGAAAAGAGTTTACCGTGATAAGCCGACAGATCTACACCAATTCAAGGCATCCATCGAGGCAGAAATCCAGCGAATTGGACCAAAACTCGAGTACAAGCGGAGTAATGTACAGCCTCCGCACATGAATACCGTCTTCAAAAAGTAATTAAAATACAACTTGCAAGGCTGAATCTGTTGCTGTTGCTTTTCAGTTTTTAAAAATTCCTCGTTTATTGCACAAGTTATTATGGATTCTTATTGGATAGATGTGTTGCTTTTCAGTTTTTAAAAATTATTCGTTTATTGCACAAGTTATTATAGATTCTTTTGGGTCCCGTCATTAGAAATTACCCTTCTCTCTAGTCACTACGCACGCTTCAGAGCTGATTTTCAGCAGTATCCAAAATACGATCAATTGAGTTTCTCATTTTTTACTAATTTTCTACAACAGCAAACGTTTAAAATTAGAAACATCACGCGAACTTTAGAGAAAAAATCACAGGCTGAGGTTAAAGGTTCCAGATAATTTTGAATTTTGATGTCCTCATATTTTTCAAATTGAATCGAATTTTAAAGACAAAACTCGACGCTCAGTGAGCTGAAAGTTTATCCTAAAGAACAGCAAATGCAGAGAGCGTCTCAGTGGACTGCGATGCAGGAACATCGGCGGAACCCGGAGACGTTGGACACGCAGACGGATGCGAACCGCAATCCGAGGTCGGGGGCGGTGGTACCGAGTCAGACGGGAACGAAACTGTGGACTCCGAGTGGGGATGATCATAAGCACATCCACTTGGAGGATGAGATGTAGAGTCTGAAGAGGGACGACTGGACTCGTACTGAACATCAGATCCAGACTCTGATAGAAGAGGAGCCGCTTCATTTGCTGGATTTGAAGAAGAACTTAAATCGCGAGGCGAGACCGAACTATCGACGGCAGGATGGCCGTTGCCGTCGTTCAACTTTGAGAGATTTTGAGGACGCTGTTGAAAAGCAGCTGACGTGACACTATCTGGGAGCATGGCACACTGAGAAAGGCGTTTGTGGGACGGTGACATTGAAGGCCGCACAACTCCGTCGTTGCGTGGCAGAGTCTGGCAAGACAACACCCGAGCGCTGGAGCGTCGTTGGTAGGCGTAGCTGCAGAGGCCTCCCCTGCAAACGTTGACACAACCCGACTTTGGATTCGCCAACGTCGCTACGGAAGCACTTGTGTCGTAAACGGGGGCGTGCTGATGTGGGAGCGTATAAGACGAGTAACACAAACTAGACTTGGGGTAATGGGTGCTGGTGTTACAGTGGATGCTCGTCTCACACTGCGTGCTGTTATCGCAGTGCGGAGGTGAGGCTATCAATGGCAGGTCAGGCGTCTTGCCCGTCATTAGGTCACTGAGAGCGCAGTAGATGGCCGAAAATTCTGGTCGGTCTTGAGGACGCGAGCGCCAGCACCAGAGCATGAGGGTGTACACCACAGGGGGGCAGTGCACAGGCTGTGAGAGCAGACCGCCCGATTGAAGGAGTGCCACCACCTGTAAAGCCATATTTTGTATTCCAGATGGGCTTTGTGAAATTGGGTCTACAACTGCGGGACAAAACTGCAAAGTTGAACATCAAAATAGTGCTTGCAGTATAATAAAGATAGAAAGCCTCAATATTGACCTCACTCGAATTGAGATATGAAATAGACAATATTAAAACTGAAGTAACTAGGTCAATCGACCAAATTGCCTTTTCGTTTTAAAGTTACAATTTGTTGTCATATATAATTAGCTCATAATATCTTCACAATTTCCGTTGATTAACGAATAACTTCACGCATTGGAGCCAAAAGCACATTCCTCTCGATGAAAACTGAACATCGAACCACTGAACCATTATAATGAAACGAAAAGTCAATTGTCCAAGAAATACAAACGTAGAAATACAGAGTAATATTCGACTTATTTCAATTGGTAGATTAGAACCAAATTGAAGCAACAAATGTTTATTGCTTGCCCATCAAAGTCTCAAGGGCTGAACGCCTGCAGGGACTCCGTCAGCAAGCTCACCTCCTCATGGCTCATGCCGAAGTACGGCTGGAGGGCAAAGCTGAAAATCTCCCACAACACCACCCCAAAGGCCCACACGTCGCTCTCGATGGTGTAACGAGAGTACAAGATAGATTCTAGGGGCATCCATCTGAAAAAGAAAGCTTTCATTAAGAGGGCCGACATATAAACAAGCATCGTTCAGAGTAACCGAAGAACTACAGCCAATCATTGGTCGGCCCCTCGTAGTGCATGTACTTTAGGATGACTTTTGTGTTCAGGACACACCCAACGAATTTACGTAGAGGCAATCACCACAACAAAACTCATCGGGTTTCAGCTCAGGTAACATCACTAGTGAACTCAATTGGGTCCAGTCGTTAATTCAGACACAGCTGACGAGTCAGGCTCACCAGAAAAGTCTAGCATAGCTGGCAAGTGTGGCAAAGACTCAAAAAAGTAGTGTCTAAAGTACAGACGAGAAAGTTCAGGGAGAAACAGAAAGAATCAGACCTCACAGTTCGCAAGGGACCAGCACGGAACACAGGTGTCCCCAAGAGACAGACCGTATGCAATCACCTTTATACACCTACACTCATAAAACATTCAAAATTTGGAAGAACCAATACCTTCTCTAGAGTTTCAACTTTACCGTGAGCTTCCCCTATTTTCCGCTTATTCTAAATAGACAGAAATTGTAACCATTCAATTTCACGGCATCACAATTTACACATATTATTTGAAAACATAAGCAAGTCCTAAGATATCACATATAAAGTTTCATTCAGTAAATCCTCTTTTCTTCACCACTTCCTTCAACCTCTTTGGAGTTACTTTCACTGCTGCACGCACCACATCCGTCGATAATTTGGCCCATTCTCGCTGCAGTGACCGTTCCAAGGCTTTCGCTGTTGAATGACATTTTCTGCACACATTGCTTTCCAAAGCAGACCACAAACAGAGGTCAATTGGACTCAGATCAGAGCTCGAAGGAGGCCATTCTTTCTTGGTGAAGAAGTCCGGAACATTGTCCCTGAGCCATCCTTGTACGTGTTTGGAAGCGTGAACAGGTGCTTTATCTTGTTGGAACAGTTAGGGAACGTAAAATGAGGAGCTTCCACTTGCATAACACTTAACATTGATACACCGGTAATCTCACACGCTCCAACTGACCATGGAATAAGAACGACAGCTCACCTGATTGGTATGGCGTCTCTCTCACCGCCGCGGTAGTAGTCTGCAATGTACAACCGCTGGCTCAGACCAAAGTCGGCAATTTTGACGGTCATGTCGTCTCCGATGAGGCAGTTACGGGTGGCCAGGTCCCGGTGCACAAATTTCTTAGAGGAGAGGTAGACCATCCCAGCAGCGATCTGGCGCCCAATGTGCAGCATGTCCTGAACCGACAGCTTCACGGAGCCGCGTCCGTCCAGAGTCAAGTTCACACTAGCGCCTGGCATGGTACGCAAAATATAAATGTGGAATGGCCCCAAAACACACTTCCGACAAGAAATTCGCATTTTCATGAAAATATGCAGGTTTTGGGAAGAGATTATTTTATTTTGCGATGACATTAAGCGATCGGAGGAGTAAATATATGAACATTCGGGCAAACCCAAGCAAATAAACTATGCTCTGTGAAAAATATAATTTTTTCAACAAATTTAGAGGAAAAGTAATTAGAGGAAGGTACTGCCCCCCCACCTTGAATGGAGCAACCTCTCAAGAAAGTATTGAGGTCCCCTCGCGCCATGTATTCGAAGAGAAGGCACATGGGCTTGCCCACGGCACACACTCCCAGCAGGCGCACGATGTTCGGGTGCTGGAAGCCCGCCAGCGTGCACGCCTCTCGCTCGAAATCTCCCGCCATGTCGGCGCCTGCGTCCTCCTTCAGCACCTTCACGGCCACGATCGTCTCGTCCTCGTCAGCCACGAGCTTTGTGGCGCGGCCCTGACACGTCACAGTCGCTTAGTTCTCAGCCGGTCTCGGTCAGGACTGATAAGTTGATGCTGAGCCAAACTCAAATACCTGTACCTTGAGCGCCACGGTAATCGAATGCTAGATGCTGAATATTTTATGATAATACTGAGCTAAACACCGGGTATTTTACAAGCGATGGTAATAAAACCGAAACGCTGGATATTTTTAGAACTATGAAAGTGAGCTCAACGCCGGCTTTTTTTCGTGTGAAAGCGGTAAAACAGTAGATACTGGATATTTTAAGAACGATCATAATGATGAGCTAGACGTTGGGCATATTCTCCTTCAGTAATTGAAGTAAGAGTGACGAAATTACCTGATAAACTAATAACGAAACTGTAACTAAAGTTGTCCCCCGCGTCAGTGTTAGATTCGTTCTAGCCAACAACTGCTCTATTATTTTCTCCTAATAACACGCTCTATTTGGTTCTCTTAACACAAATATTTTTCACGTTATTTAATGCTTGCTCTAGTTGATACCGCTCTAAGCGAAAGACGACTGTACAGCGGTTGTTTGTTGAACCAATCTAGCACTATGCGGTAGACGACTGCATTTCGAATGACATCTTAGCGATCCCCACTACATTACAACCTTCTTGTGCTTGCAGCAGACAACTGAAATAGAAGACGAAGACAGTAAATTTCACCAAACAATTGAAATAAAAGGCGAAGGCTGATCATTTTAGTAGACAAATGAAAGAGAAGACGAAGACAGTACATTTCAGTAGACAATGGAATTAGAAAACGAAGAAAGTACATTTGAGCAGACAAGTGAAATAGGGCACAGCAAGGCTCACCTGGAAGACCCTGCCAAAGGCACCCTGGCCCAGATCCTGCAGGAAGACGATGTTGTTCCTGTCGTACTGCAGAGGGTGCAGAGTGGGGTGCAGGAGAGCCCCTGTCTCGTGGTAGGCGTCGTTGTGGGGCACCAGCACAGCTGCCGCTGACAGCCCCTCCGTCTAGAGTCCAAATCAGAGTACATTGAACAGTTAACATTCAGTCAGGCAAGTCGCGAGATATGTCGAAGCGTTGCACCTTATTCATCGACGTCGCATGTCTCACGACCAGCTGCAGCGGCGTTATGACGACCAGCTGCAGCGGCGTTATGACGACCAGCTGCAGCGGCGTTATGACGACCAGCTGCAGCGGCGTAATGACGACCAGCTGCAGCGGCGTAATGACGACCAGCTGCAGCGGCGTAATGACGACCAGCTGCAGCGGCGTTATGACTTCGATTATTTGTGCAAATAGCAAATGGTGTCGAAAATTATTACCTCTCTTTTACTTCACATTCCATATTAAAGATATGAAATTGGACCAAAAGTGATAAAACTGAAAACCAAACACACATCGTTTTAGAGCAAGAATTTCTTATTACAAGATTAGGATTGTTAGTAAATTTAAATCTCACTATCCACATGAACTATAATCCAAAGAGAGCAAAAAGAAATAACCATTTAGTATAGACATTAGGAAACGTGGGGTTTATACACAGGTGTTTCCCCACACAGGATTCCCTGCGCATAGAAACAGCAAGTAAAGTAGAAAGAGGAAGAAAAGATAAAGAGGCACGGATATGGAAATGAGCAAAGTGGGGTCAAAAGACAGACGTCCCGAAGGCCTATCTACAGTATAGCTGACATAACCTAATAGTGTCCCCTCGGTTAATTTCTCATTATAAATCAAACCATTGCTAATTATTTTGCTTTTTCATGCATTTTTCTCATTTAAAAAAGCGTTCACCACTTATTTTTCGATTAAATTTTTGTATACGTATATACAGTTTATGAATACAATTATACATGTATTAGGTACACGTAATTGCATATGTACAAATGACTATCAGTGTACAATTTTTGGATAAATTAGGTACTATATGCAGTGTGATAAACACTAATGGTTTAGTAAGTATAAGCAATAAATCAAATGAGCTGCAATTATGACGTATAATTCTCTTTCGGTGATTTCATTTTTGGATGAAAAATTACTTATCATCAACAACTATAGAAGACGAGGTGTAGTGTTTCATTATAAAACACTGATGTGAATATAATAATGCCATAAAATCGTCTGCGCATGGAGCCTGAAGGGAATGTAAACGTGTTTTGTGTAAATTTGATTTGAGCTATGTAAGCTAGTTAATAAGAAGATAGTCAAATAGGAAAGTAATCGTGCAATTAATATCTAGCGTATGTAAATAGTCTACATATTTTGGCTTTGGAAAAATGAGTTATAAATCATTTAAATAAAAATAATTTATAACGCACTGTTCTTGCCCACAATGGTATGAAGTGTAGAAGTCAGAGGCCAAGATCATTAGAAATTTCCATAGTTACGTTTCATGCCCAGCTTCACCGGTCCAATTTGTGAAGCGCATAATTTTTTTTTCGAATCCTTGAAGATGGAAAATACACCAGGTAATTACTGCTAGAGAGAATCCCTCGAGAACTGAGGTGGNATCCCTCAAGAACTGAGGTGGTGCTCCCCCCCCCCACAACACCGCGACCCCTCACCCCTTGCGGCAAAGCCGTTTGCCGCCACGGCCGCGCCCGCCACAGCTTCAGGACTATGACGTAACAAAAGCCGCACAGCAGCACGCACGACACCATGAAGAGCACGGCGACGGCACTCCACAGCATCACGAAGTACTCCTCTCCAGGCACTAGGAGCTTCTTCAGCAGCGCACTCCACCCCGCCACTTCAGTTTCCTCTGCAGGAAAAGGAAGAATGAAAACACTATAAGACACACAGCGAGTATTGCATTGATCATTGATAACTAAATTATGACACTGCTTTACTCGCACATTTATAAGGAAANTATGATGATTAGACTACTAAGCGTCATCTTTGCTTTTAGTTTCCTTATTGATCATTGATGTGGTGACACTCATCATGGAACGGATGTCGGTTTCAACTCAAAGATTTGTCGCACTCGCATAGAAGCCTACATTTGATGTGGTAATATTAAGGAGAGACACTGCAACGTAGGTCCGGAGCAGCACCCTAAATTTAAGTTTCCTCGCGTTCTACTACGCCTGATCTTCCTGCGCGTAGCATTGCATTCGCACTTGACAGTGTGAGCAACAAGCAGGGATACTGAACTTAATGGACAGGACTAAAAGTAAGAAACAATGGGCAGGACCAAGGCCAGAATTCATTGACAGGTGGGCAGCAAAAGAAAGCAAGAGAAGTAACTACGGCGAGACCGACCACACTCGGGGATGTCGCAATGCTGCCAGCGCACTCCCGGGTCGGTGGTGTAGCACCAGGGCATGGGCTCCTCGCCCCCTGCATTCCTGCAGTAGTTCTCGGCCCCCTGCACCTCAGGGAAGACGTCAGGAGGCCTGCTGAAGCTGTGCGGGGTCTGGGTGTCCCATCGCTGGCAGGCGATGCCAGAGGCCGTCCTGTTCATCGTCCCCATGTACCAGCGACCGTTGCCCCTCACGCACGAGTCTGGTTGGTGAATAAATGTTGAGGGCTCTGTGACGCAGTGACAGCACGCTTGGCTTCTATTGAGGAGGTCCCAGGTTCGATATCGTGCGAGATCATGAGCTGATATTATGCAGTCACGGAGTGCTTCTTTTGATGAAGGAAGATTAAACTTAATATTGCTCAATACACTCACGTGTGCTTCAAGGAATGACAAGCTATTTAAAACCAAATAAGTCATACGTTAGCTGAAGTGTAATTTTTGTCCTTATTTAAGAGCGAATAATAGCAGAAGAAACACGTAAAGGAATTGTGGAGCCTAAATAAATCACCGACATTCAGAGATAACCTCCACGGAGTCCCGCGCGTTACAAAGGTAGCATGAAAATATCTCGCAATCGTAATCTAATATGTTCCCTGACCAGCATTTTTACAAAGCCATCAATACACTCTGGTCATCCTGCCTCCTTGCTGCCCCCACACCAACTCGGGCTGAGCTCTGACGCACCAGCCTCACACTGCACTATTCATCACTCGTACCGCTACTGTCAGGATTTTCTCTCTCCATACCCAACTTCTTGAAATGAACATCCAGCACAACGAGTAGTGTACAATGGCACCTTCTCCCTATATTATTCAGGAAGTCACTTCTAATACAAATGTCATGGAATAATTTGATTATAATATAACAGCCAAAAGTTTTCAGAATACCTCTCAACGCACTGCTAACCCTTTACGATTATATTAGATTATTAATTAGTCTAAAGCCGCTATCGACACGCAATGTCCTACACTGAGAGAACAAGGGACCATCTAGTAATGAGTGTAAAAAACGTAGAATCTATGCACCGGGTTCCCTGCGCCCAGAAACAAGTTAAGAAGGAAGAGGAAAAAAGACAAAGAATAGACAGCAAACAAGGTCTGAGAATTGAAAGAAGCAAAGTAGACACGAAAGATAGAAGTCCCGAATGCTTATCTATAGCTGAAGTAACCTAACAGTTCTCTCCTGGGGCCGCCAGTCCCTATAGCATAGGATAGACAAACCTAACTTAACCCTACTGCCTATACTATACCTCCTGAAGGGACCCTTTACGGATACACTTATTTCAGCAATTAGGCCACCTATAGCTAGGTTCGAAAACTAGGTGCAGCAGCCTTATGTTCAGCTACACATGCAATAATGTTGCTTTTCATGGAAAATTAGCAGCTTACTCATTAAAAAGGATTTTGAAATCCAAATAGACGATAGAGAGCTAGGCAGCGCCCTGTACAGCGCACCACGTCTAGGGAGCCGTACACTCACACGTGACCAGGTCGTCCCTGAGGCTGGTGAGGCCTATGTTGCTGCAGGTGCGCTGCCCCCTGTCTTTGTAGCTGGGCAGGGCGTTGCAGTCCGGCAACCTGAATGTGGCATCGTCCACACCCGCCTCCTGCACAGTACGCGGTGTTATGTCCGGCCGTGGTGGTGGCGGGGTGTTGTGTGCACGTAGCGTGCTGTGTTGGCGTGGTTTTATAAGTATGTGGTGGCCAATGAGGCTCCACGGAGGTTAAGTCATACTAAAGGAGGTCAGCCCAAAGGCTAGTTAGCTAAGAAGGTCAGCCCAAAGGCTAGTTAGCTAAGAAGGTCAGCCCAAAGGCTAGTTAGCCAAAGAAGGTCAGCCCAAAGGCTAGTTAACCAAAGAAGGTCAGCCCAAAGGCTAGTTAGCCAAAGAAGGTCAGCCCAAAGGCTAGTTAGCCTAAGGTCAGACCAAAGGCTAGTTAGCCAAAGAAGGACAGATCAAAGGACGTAAGGCCACAGTCAAGTTCGCCGAAACAGTTCACGAGTTGAAACACTGGTCAGAAAGACAAGAACAGTAAATGATTCAGCACGTTTTCCTACAGCTTACGATCCCTCGGGTACGACTGAGCAGCCTTCAAAATTTCTATTACTTTTCCCGAACTGAAGGCCTTCTAAACTATAAGAACTCAAATTTACGTCAAAAACGGCAGCGATTTTCAAATTTACGGTGACTTTAAAAAGTCGCTCAACTATGTACAGTTCTTCTAGACACCTCTTGGTGCCTACAAGTCTCGAGTTTACCACTTTGGTACTTACTAAATACAAGGTAACCAGAAGAGCTCTTCTGTTTTACATAAATTAATAAGCCCAAATACCCCAGGAACTTTCTTGTTGACTTTGTATGTGCAACTTACAACAAAAGATTAAGGTAAACTAGAGGAAGGAAAAGAACTGGTCAGAAGAGACATGGACAGTTCTGATGTAAGCTACCATGAGCAAGCTTCTCTTTCTCAATCAGAATTTCAATTAAAACGTGAACATACACATGAGCAACAAGAGGATATATTTCTCCAAGAAATGAAACCAACGAGTTTCCTGCCATGTCCAACAGAATTACAACGTTCCATCTGCTGCCACGACCACCTTCATTTGTTTGTGGTTTCTTCTGCTTAAAACTAATTTTAAATATATTTAATAAACGGTTAACTTTTGACCTAACCTATAGACACTTGCTCCAAATGACCTAACGCACAGCACGGCACTTCTTCTTGCTTTCCTCTAATAGAAGAAAAGTCTTCCTAAAGCGACCAGGCCTTTCTTCCAACACTATACGTGTCCTTATATGGGAATTGGAGAATCTTTTATGAGAGTAACGTTTTCTCACTGGCGTCTCGGAATTGTTGGTAATTTTGGTCGCCAACCTCATGTTGTAAATTACAATGATGGACAGAAATTACATTTATCAGGTTGTAACAGAAGTTCTGTCAAATTTTGAGCTATATGTTTAGGGCACGATTACGTCAATTTAGCTTGTTAATGTTGTATGCTTATCTATGGTAATTAATAAAAT
>VOMN01084129.1:0-11647 GCA_014899125.1 Orchestia grillus
CCAAACTATGTGACCAGGACCCAAACAATGTGACCAGCCCCCAAACTATGTGACCAGGACCCAAAAAATGTGACCAGCCCCCAAACTATGTGACCAGGACCCAAAAAATGTGACCAGCCCCTAAACTATGTGACCAGCCCCCAAACTATGTGACCAGGACCCAAACTATGTGACCAGGACCCAAACTCACAAGTTAGAGGGCGAGAATATCGTCCAGATGCTGCGGCCGCAATATATGAGATCAAATGATGCAAGAGGAGCATAAAATCGACCAGGCGTACGTCGGGGCACTTGTAGACTCGGTACCGCGCAGAGTTGCCACCATCATTCGTCCTCAAGGAGGTCATACTCAATATTAGTAAAAGGTGACTAATATTTTGTCTGGGAAGCTAATGCTCCCACCAGTTTGGTGGCAATAATCGGCTGGTCTCAATAACCATTGATAGTATTTAGCGGAAAGTGCTTTCATCACTCTGAAACTTGAGTCAAAACAAACTCCAATCATCTGCGTAGCCTTAGCTGATATCATCAGAGGTCGCTGAGAACAGCCTCTAGGAAAACTTGAAACATTCAAAACACATAAATAAGAGCTTCTTACGCTTCCGCTCGCAGCAGCTACACCGCGGAGGCTTCATCACACACCCCAAGCCCCCAAGTCAACTCACTGCACTGAACGTTAATTTAAATTTCATGTTTGCGATATGGAAAAATAATTTAATTCCAATAATTCAATGGACAAACCAATTTGTGTCACTGCCTGAGAATGATGGCGAATTTGCCACATATTGCGCTCTCTACACACAGATTCATCGGTCATTCTTTATCAATTTATCGACTTTTGAAGAAAATGTATGCGGGACTCGAATCAGTCGGCCGCTACAGCCAATTGGGGAACTCACCACAGCAATTTTGGGTAGAACCATTCCCCCGCGCGCACCCTATTGAGCTGTCTATTAGAGCTGCACGGCCATCAGTCTCTCTGGCGTAAATGATCTCTTTTCGTCGCAACTTTTGCAATCGACTCGGTCGCTGTAAAGTTTAACAAACGCCCGCTTCCAAGTTCACTGACGTTTGGATAGCCATCAGGGCCACCATCCGTACGTTTAGGAAACGATCATTTACGAGGGAGAAAAATTCATGTGAAGGAAACTTTGGCCCAGCCTCCAAGTAAAAAAAAACAAGTTGCGTCTGAATACGACACAGTCCATCGCTACCTCCACGTTTATGAAAAAAATTGCAGGGACATTTCTGAAAAGAAGATCTGGCTTGGATTCCACGTATGGATGTTTCTACGTATTCTCTGAAGGGTCTATCATCATCAGAATAATTGCTTGATGTACCCACTGTAGTAAAAAACTTTTTACAGTTTGGTCAGAGAAAATTCTAGCTTTTTGTACGTCCCAAAATTTTCTTTCGCAGTATTTGGCATGCCTGCACCTAATGCATATTTTCTCACGGAAATTTTTTCCGAAAATATTTTGTAACACTCAAGTGCCAATAATTTTCCACTGCTGTTTATTTGTGAGCATCGTTTTACCTGTCGAGCTATTCACGATGTTATCAACATCACATTCTCGACTTCGAGTTTCAGCAGCAGCAGCAGCAGCAGGGAGGTTAGGGATCATAAGTAAAGCTTTTTATCTCAAAACATCTCAAAAACTTGAGAATTTTGGTTGGTTCAAACCGTATTTTCCACGGAAAAACAGGCACTCTGAGTGAATGAAAAGGTAGAACGGGTGAAGTGGGAAGAGAAGAACTAAAATGAATTCAAAAGCCTCTCACTATGAAAAAGATGGGTGGAGTGGTAAGAATTATAGAGGTCTTATAGCTCATCTCTGCAGACACAGACAACATACATAAATTATGAATGACATCTGATCAGGATATCAGCAAGGACCGCTGATTCTCCATGCACACTGACACAGAAACGTATAGTCAGCATGGAGAAAATTCTCCATTGACCATCAAATATCCCCGAAGAGCGTTGAGATGCATTGAATGGAATTCCATTTCTAAGCATCCCCAACTTCGGATGATGAAATGGGCAGGCATAATATTTACTGAGGAAACACTTAAAACTACGTCAAGAAATCGGAAAAATAATTCACCACGACTTTTTTCATACCTCTCCAAAGGTAAGACTTTCTTCGGATGAACGCAAGCGCGAACACAAGAAACTTCCCGAGGAGTTGTTGGAACTGTCAGCATCAGTTAGTATCCCTGATACCGGCGGTAGGGGGAAGCCCGGACCCGGGATGGAAGTTTCGAGAACAAATAGCTGGAGGTCGCAAGTTACTGTGACAAGATAATGCACCGACACTGGACATGTTCGCAAGTCGTCTACTGTCATCAGGGTAATAAGAAATGTCAGGGAAGCCACGAGTTTACTACTGCAATAGGTCCTACAACTCAAAGCTTCTGCTAAACTTCGAAAGCAAACTTTGAGCTTTAGGAGCAAAACAGATACCAAGAACTCGGACGTAAAGCTTCTATATTTTGTGTCGTGTAGTGAAATCCAAGGAAGTCCATGGATCAATATTATCCTGACAAAGTCAATTAAGCAGTTATTTGAATTCAACATGTATAGCATAGATATTGGTCGAATATTACAAACCGCTCCAAGGTACGGTTAGTGTACTCTGGATGGCATGTACTCATAATACCAGTTTTGCGAGTAACTTGAAATCACAAAACACAACGCGGAGCCAAGAAAAGTTTCGGAAAAGCAGAGAGAAGCCTGAGGGTAGAGGCTAATTCTGAAACATCCGCCGCCCTGTGGGGGCACTGAGAGAGCTAAAATACTCGGTTTCGAAACGTGTGCTGCAGGGAGAGTTTCAGGAAACAACTCGCCACAAGTTGCGAGCTTTACACTCAAATTCCCGAGGTATACGACGCATTTTTAAGTTCACAGACCCGGCACTGGACTCTATCTATGTCGCCCTGACTCAAGACAGGCGAACAGTTTGCGACAGGCGAACAGTTCGAGACAGGCGAACAGTTCGAGACAGGCGAACAGCTCGCGACAGGCGAACAGCTCGAGACAGGCGAACAGTTCGAGACATGCGAACAGTTCGAGACAGGCGAACAGTTCGAGACAGGCGAACAGTTCGAGATAGGAGAACAGTTCGAGATAGGAGAACAGTTCGAGACAGATGAACAGTTCGAGACGGGCGAACTCGAGACAGGCGAACAATACAGACGAACAGCTCGCGACTCATCGCACTGCGGTGTGAAATGAGAGGCGCCTCAGCGACGCTCTAAGACCTGCATGATGATCACCTCTAATAATAACGCGGACTGGACGTAGCCATTACGCTCTCTGTAGCTGCACTCTTCTTAATTGGCCGACGGGAGAACGCGCCAGACATTCAGGCAGGCACGGACCCGCGCTCTGGGGCACAGCCGAGTGAACGGCGGACGGCAGACGCAGAGGTGTGGGGGGCAGGAATCGTGTTGGACGGAACTGTCCAGTATCGTGGACGGAACTGTCCAGTATCGTGGACGGAACTGTCCAGTACCGTGGACGGAACTGTCCAATATCTTGGACGGAACTGTCCAGTACCGTGGACGGAACTGTCCAGTATCTTGGACGGAACTGTCCAGTACCGTGGACGGAACTGTCCAGTATCTTGGACGGAACTGTCCAGTACCGTGGACGGAACTGTCCAGTATCTTGGACGGAACTGTCCAGTACCGTGGACGGAACTGTCCAGTATCTTGGACGGAACTGTCCAGTACCGTGGACGGAACTGTCCAGTATCTTGGACGGAACTGTCCAGTACCGTGGACGGAACTGTCCAGTATCTTGGACGGAACTGTCCAGTATCTTGGACGGAACTGTCCAGTATCTTGGACGGAACTGTCCAGTACCGTGGACGGAACTGTCCAACATGTTGGAGACAAGTGTCCAGTTTGTTGAACGAAACTATCTGATAAGTTGGACTGAGTGGCCGGTATGTTGGACGAAACTATCCGACATGTCGGAATGAACGGCTCGGTAAGTTGGACGAAACCATCCGACATGTCGGAATGAACGGCTCGGTATGTTGGACGAAACTATCCGACATGTCGGATTGAACTGCCCGGTATGTTGGATGGATCTATCCAGGACGAAACTGTTTCTCAATTACCTTGTGTGAAAAATCATAGTGTAAGTGAATAAATTTAAATGCAGTTGTTACACCTTTTTATCACCTACTTGAGGTAAAACTATTTTCAGCTCCTCAAACTAAGCCTTCACCATTCCCTGATTTCCGGTCGATGTGGATAACTCGTTTGTCTGTCATGCAGGGTGTCTCAGACGTAACTGACTCTTGCGATGATGAGTAAATAGGATACTAAGTTGTAAGGAGCAGAAGTAACTGACCCCTTCAATTTGGATACCACATTTTATTAGGACGCCTGAAAATTTGGTATTCTATTTACTCGTCAACGCAAGGGCCAGTTACTTCTAGGACACCCTATATTTCCCAGTGTTTGGTATTCAATACGTTACCACTCGCCATAACGCGTGCACCTTTTCTCCTAGAAGAATACGCATCATCGGAAATAGAAACAAATCGCAGCAGCCAAGCATCGCTCAAGTTTTAGGAGACAGTGTACCTGGGCTAGTGGCACTCCACCGGCGACATTGCCAACATTTGTGTCATACAACACCATTGCCAACATCTGTGTGCTGTGTTCTCTTAAAATAACACCCAGAAAATAAAACTTTCAGAATCCGTGCAGAAACTACGGCACTCAGTACGCGAAATAGTTATTCTCTGTCGATATGTATTAGACCTCGATCCCGAACCAAAGGTGCACAAGCCAAGAACCGGAGACTCGGGTCATGACAGTGTTATAACAACTTCTCAGCGAGAGATACAAGCAGCGTATTAAGCCTTATCTAGAGTGGCACCAAACTCCACAGTATTCGCAAGAAAATTTCATACGAGCTCATCAAAATCTAAAATTAACCCAAGCGATGATACTCGCCAAGAAATTACCCAGAAGCGACTGCAGGATTGAATACAGTCCTTTGAAACAGATAGACCATTTGGAGAGCGTGACTACACTATTCTGTCTCCTGGAATTAATCTCTTGATCGGCAAGAAGCAAAAGTCACAGACGAACATCAGGGTCGGCGGAGGGCAGCAAGAAAATGAAGAGAGGGCGTAGGCATGGCAACGCTGTCATATGAGGCTATTCCATGCATAGACAATTGTGGTCCTGATGCCATGGGTGTTCGCTGCACTACGGCCGAGAAAAAGACCGGGATATGGAGTGGCGACCAGAGCTTAAGACTCGGGACGCTACAGCGTACTTCGACTGCGAGGCCTGAAGGGCCAATTCCATTCGTGAACGCCATTTTTAATGAGAAATTTTAACCTCATTTTATGACTGCGGTGTTCAAAACTATGTGAATGAACGCATAAGTGCATAAGACACATATGAGCGATATTTTATCCCCTTAACGAACAATCCCGAGATATCTCGTGGCTGTGGTTGTTGCATTCACACGGTCGCTGTCGATTACACAGACCGTATGAATGCAATGCCGGCTCTATGGAGGTAATTCGTTACGAGATTAGATAAAATTCAACTGATTTAAAAAATGAATGATTCTTTACAGCGTTAAAAATGTCAGTAAGCTAGTAATGAAGGTCATTTCACGGGAAGTGAAGCAAGGCACGCTGGTGTCTAGTTTAGATCGAGATCAATTTCCGGATGAATAAATTTTAAGGCCGGAAAATTACTCCAACGCAAGCACCGCTCAGCGATGTACGCTGTACTACAGAGTGAGCTGCTACGGGCTCTTCATAAAAGAAATACTGACGAAGACAGACACCGTCAGCATAAGCTCCGGGAGCAGCTGGGAACTGACACCCGTGCAATAAAAACTCCTCAATTAGGAGACACTTGTTTCGTACGACACTTCCTCTGAGCAGTACGACACTTCCACTGAGCAGTACGACACTTCCACTGAACAGAACGACACTTCCACTGAGCAGAACGACACTTCCACTGAGCAGTACGACACTTCCACTGAGCAGAACGATACTTCAACAGAGCAGATCGACACTTCCACTGATAGGACCAGGATGTTCACTGATTAACCAATTAACCAATTAAGTAGGAATTAACCAATGAAACATGAAACTTTTTGCTGATCAGCGTGTGGAAATATTGGGTACACAATGCAGTGATTCTGCTGGCATTGGACACGCGTGCGGCGCGTAACGTGTAGCTCACTTTTCCTCTCTCCCATGGCCGCACTCCGAGATAACATGAAAATCAGCCTTGTACGCCAGGGCTCGAACCTGGGATCTCCCTCAGAGAACAACGCTCTCTGCCCTAGCGCCACAGAGAGTACGTTGCGAGCTTGGAGTCCGAGTATAACAATAATGCACTGAAAGTAAGGTCGACCTCATGAGGACCACTTTCGAAAAATTTGGACATTCGTGATAGTAGAGTGCAGTCTTAATTAGCAATTATTTCGTTGACAACAAAGGTGAGTAGGCACACAAGTACATGAAATGCAGAACACTGTTTTTGAAAGATTTTCTTCACAAAAGCATAGTTGTTTCTTACAAGTTTCAACGCGATATTCCTTAAAAGGCGACACACCAGTGTGGCCTGGAACGAGGTAATAGAGTAACTTTTAAGGTCACCCAATCGAGAGCGCTAGTTGATGGTTCTCGTGCTCCTGGGTAGTCGCTGGGATGGCACTTCGTAAAAATTGTGTCAGACTATTCGATGCACGTACGTGATATGCAATCAATTCGCATGATAACCACCGCGCTCGAGCTGTTGTAAAATTTATTTCTATATATTTAGCGATCGTATTATTCGTTTATTCGACTGGTTTTGTTTGAGAAAATCATAAGTGTATTTTGTACCATTCAGGAGTTTAATACCCCTATTTAGGAACATCATATCCCCATACAGGTACACAATTCCCCCATTTTCGAGCGCAATATTATTAAGTAATACAATACATTAATTTGAGAACATAATATTCAAAGTCTCACTTAACGCTGCGTCAACAAGCTAACAATTTCAATTACATTTCAATTCATCTCACGTATGAACGCTATAAAATTTAATTACGCACCTCAATTCGAAGCTTGCTGCTTGCTTGATCTTGAGCCTCGTTTAGAAAATATTTATTTCCCTTCCCTTGAAACTCAGTTCAATAAACTTCAGTCGAGCGCCAAAATTAAGCATTAACACCTCCCACTGAGGCAATAGCCTCAGGTTAATTGTCTCAATTATACTAATTAAATCGATAGGAAACAGTCCAGAGCAAGCTCAAGGCACCCATGTTTAGGAAGGAGTGCGAGGATATTTCAACGAGTGTGGCAGTAGGATATATTTCCCTACGCCTCGAAATAGGAAATATTTCCCTAGGCCTCGCAGTGGGGAGTATTTCCCTAGGCCTCGGAGTAGGAAATATTTCCCTGGGCCTCGAAGTAGGAAATATTTCCCTAGGCCTCGAAGTAGGAAATAATTCCCTAGGCCTCACAGTGGGGAGTATTTCCCCAAGCAATGCAGTAGGATATATTTCCCTATGCTTGCTGCAGGAATTCTATCCAAAAAGTACAGTGACGTCAATAAATTCTTTTTGTTTACGTATTCTGACTAAGAAAAAATGAGCCCAAATTTTACCTCTACATCAAAACTTGAACAGTTAAGAATTTCCCAACTAACTTCCCAACAACATAGGCATTGAATAACGCGGAGTAGACTGGAAGTAGGTGATGCATTTATTAGGCACGGGGAAATTTTTTGGGCTTGGATGGGACAAGGCTGGAAACGAGATGCGAGTGCTAATTTTTGAGCTTGGATGGGACAAGGCTGGAAACGAGATGCGAGTGCTAATAATTGGGCTTGGATGGGACACGGCTGGAAATGAAATGCGAGTGCTTATATTTGGGCTTGGATGGGANACAACATAGGCATTGAATAACGCGGAGTAGACTGGAAGTAGGAGATGCATTTATTAGGCACGGGGAAATTTTTTGGGCTTGGACGGGACAAGGCTGGAAACGAGATGCGAGTGCTTATTTTTGAGGGTAGAATCATCAGTAGGAAAGTCATAAAAGAATTTAGTTCAAGTTTTGGGGCTTGTTCTTAGAAATTAGGCATGGAAAGTTAGACATCGAGTGTAGTCAACCAAATTGAGGGAAGAAAAGGAGAAAAGTAGAGAACTACATTTGGGCGTGGCCATTAGCGAAGTAGGGAATTTCGAGAGAACAGAAGTTCGGAGCGAGGTGGTGTGGAGGAAGGATCACTCGAGTGAGCCCTTGCCCTTGGGCTCAGGTTCGGGTGAGACACCGCCCTAAGATGGCGGCGAAAGCAAGTTCCTTTTGGGCTAAGAAGCACGAGTCCCAGACTGCATTTGTTGTCGGGAAACAAGGAGCTGCAGTCAAGCGAAAGGCCCGGCATTTATTATACTCTAATTGGATCTTCTAATGTTCCGCGTAACATGGAAGCAATTTAAATGAATGCGTGTGGTATGAAATTAACAAAATCTATATACATGGTTAATTGAGCAAGTCATCGCCGAACAGTTTTCTCAGAACTGCACCAATGTCATCAGCATGTCAAGTTAATGAGAAATTCTCAGGGTTCCTCATTCAGGAGTGACGAAATTCGGGAAAATCTCACCCCTACATGAAGCCAAACGGCTACCGCCCGAGATCGCTGCCCGAGATCGCCGCCCTTTCACCCGCCGAGAACGCAGCACGAGAATTCACGAAGTCGCCGTCGCAACCTTGACACGCGGTAAACTTAGTTTGCTACGAACCGAAATGCATGGTCGGTAGTAATGATCATCCTCAAGCACTGATCTCTAAAACCACACGTTTGTCTCCTACATCGCTGTTCATTTATGAAGGCCAGACCGCCAAAATCACACGTCCGTCTCCTACATCGCTATGAAGGCAAGAAACGTTACAAAAAATGCTGTAGAGCAAGAACAGAAGTGCACGAAGCGACTGGCCTGGCCTGCAACTGGAGACGCAAAGGAGACGAGCAGCTCGGAAAATTGAACATTAAATTAGCATTTTACCGTCAACATAGATTTCGCAATCCAGTTTCTTCAAGACGCAGATAGTTTTCGTACAAGCTAAATATGATGAACCCTGTTGCATATATACGTAAGGCTGCAACTAGTCATACGAACGAAGCTGGATGCAGTTTTATAAGATTGCATCCAGCTTCGTTTAGCAATATATTGCTAAAATTATTGGATGGGACATGCTTAATATTGGTGCAATCAGTACGAAAAAATTTCGAGCATGGCAACCGTTATATTCCACGGGTACAGAGGTGAAATATTACATGTAACAAATTAAAATCAAACAATTTTAATTCTTCAGACATGAACTTCTATTTTATCTACCCAAACAACTGCACCGACAGCACGATCGCTACGGGAATCAATGTCGAAGCGGACAAGTGAAGGAAAAATTTTCATTTTTACTCGAGAATGAGATCGTTTGCATTACTAGTAGGTACACTTTCATAAAGGAAATACGAAAATATAAAAGTCACATGGCTCATCAATCAATGAATAAATATAGAACATCTTAGACATACGCGGTAATTTCAGTCACATCGGCGGGAGCCGGTAACGCGCGGCAGAGCTACCTACATACGTCTGTCGTGTGTGCACAGGATAGTAATCACAAAATAAGTTCAATTTTCTCCTGGGACCGATGAACAAAAAGCTGTGAAGGATTCTACAGCCTTCGATGTTGAATGCTGCAAACTGACGCACATTTCCCCACTGGTTTAGTTTTGGAAAATTTATGTATCAAGTTTGCTGAATCGGTATCATGTACTACTGGCAGAAACCTGAATCAATACTGGGTGTTAAATCCAGATTAAATATATCGAATATCATATCATACATACAGTGTGACAAATCGGTGTCATACATACTGAGTGACAAATCTGTTTCAAATGTACAGTGCCAAATCGGTTAAAATTATACAGTGTGACAAATCGGTATCAAATTTACAGCGTGACCAATCGGTATCAAATCTACAGCGTGACCAATCGGTATCAAATCTACAGCGTGACCAATCGGTATCAAATATATCGTGGGACAAACCGGTATCAAATAAATCGTGTGACAAATCGGTATTCAATATATCGTGTGACAAATCGGTATCCAAAATATCGTGTGACAAATCGGTATCCAATATATCGTGTGACAAATCGGTATCCAATATATCGTGTGACAAATCGGTATCATATATATCGTTTGGCAAATCGGTACCAAATATATCTGGCAAATCGGTATCAAATACATCGCGGTTAATCAATATCAATTACGGCGTGACAAATCAGTATCATTTACAGCGTGAGAAATCATTATCAATTACGGCGTGAGAAATCGGTATCAATTACGACGTAACAAATCGCTATCAAATACCCCGTGCCAAGCTGGAATCCAATACTGTATGTCAAGTTGGTATCAAGTACCGGATTGCAAAACTCATCCAATACCTAAAGATAAAATTGCCATCAAAATCCAGATGGAGAAATCCGCTTCGAAAACCGGATTGCCAAATCGATGCAAAACACAGTGTTGCAAAATGCGTATCAATTGCAGGATTACAGACTTTATTGAGATGATTGGATTAGTTTGAAGCTCCCTGCCCATTTGGAATGTGAACCAGACACAATGAAGGACCACTTGGTATGGGCTACCGAGAACAGGGCACCTATAAACAAAGTTTGTTCCCAACAGGATCATCTGCGCACACAAACAAGAAGTTAAGAATGAAAAGGAAGGAAAAATCGAGAAGAGATCGCGAAGAATGTGTACAAATCGAAAGAAACGAAGTGGGTGCGAAGAACACAAGTCCCGATAGCCTATCGATAGCTGAGGTAACCAACAGTGTTCTCCCGGGTATGCCTGTGCCCATAACATACGATAGACGAACCAAACTAAGCACCCTATCTCCTATCCTATGCCCCGTGAGGGAATTCACGAGCATTTCGTGCGGAACATCAATTTATTAATATCGAATACTAATCTGACATCAACCAACGAATTGGCCAACTTGAAACAACTTCCTATAATTATTGAAAGTTTAATACGTCGAAACGTGAGAGAAATGCTTCGTGTTTCTTTAATCCCCCCGTAACACAATGCAGTAATCTGCACGGAAAGAACATAACCAATTTTTAGAGAGCACAGTCTGGTTTTTAGTTGTGAAATCCGACTTGCATGATCCGATTTGTTTCCAATCAAAACACGGGCTGCGGCATCGTTGTCCCGACGGCGCCGCCCCAAACCTGACAATGACTTTAGAGAGTGTAAAGGTTTTTAGCGTGTGAAGCGTGTGCATTCGCTTGAAATAAATCCAGTTTGTGCGTGAGATCTGCTGCATACCTGTCAGAGTTCGTCCCCTGGCAAGTAACATGCGGTGGCGTCTTCGCCGTAGGAAAAACCTTTCCTATGAAGTTACTAGACACGCTTACATGTAGTAAATATTACCCTGGTACAAATTTTCAATTGAGAACTTTCACTATCTACGTTACGTACGACACTGATTACGTACGTTTCCATCGGCATTCATTACCTACACTACCTAGGATAACCATTACCTGTCACCCACTACATTCACTACCCTTCTTACCTACGGCT
>VOMN01084132.1:0-16747 GCA_014899125.1 Orchestia grillus
GCTGCATTTGCTACGGCTGCTGCATTTGCTACGGCTGCTGCATTTGAAACGGCTGCTGCATATGCTACGGCTGCTGCATTTGCTACGGCTGCTACGGCTGCTGCATTTGCTACAGCTGCTGCATTTGCTATGGCTGCTGCATTTGCTACAGCTGCTGCACCTGCGTCTTTTGTTGCCACTGTTCAAAGACTCCCATTATTTGTCCGTCATGAGAGAGAAAGAGGAGATTCTCTTGTCTCCCTGTTTATAATGGGTAAAAAGTAGCAAAGACTGTCTCATCTTAGTATCAATAATGTGTAAAAGACACTGACACTGTCTTATCTTCTGTTAACACCGTGCAGAGCAAGAATGGAGACTGGATTATCTTCCTGACCGTGACCACGAAACCGAATGTTAGATTAGAAATATTTTCCAGTCACCTTACATTCAAATCGCCCCTTGGACGGCCAGGTACCCCTTTTTCTGGCTGTTTTTTACTGAATTCGTAGAAAAATTTTTTTTGAGATACATTCCTAAGGTTCATACTATGTCTTTAGTATATTCAGACTAACTCTGCTACAACATCATTTGCTTCCCCTCTTCTGCTAAGAAAAAATAACTTCAAGACACCCAAACTTCAATCGCATGCGTATGAAGGTCCCTTCACACGCAAACTCGATGTCTAAAGACAGCATCGGAAGACACCCAAATACGGGTTTCGAATGCTAGATTTGCTCTCTGAACAGTCATTTGACTTCCTACCTGAATCCAGGACAGAAAGTAAAACTACCATTCGATTCTCATATTTTAGTGTCTGCAGACTCTGTTTGTAGACATTGGCTGATCATATAAAAGGCCCTTAAGAGAGTTCTAGAATTATTCTGCAGTGGGGCGCTCATTATGGGAGGAAGGTTTTTTGCATTGACCTGGTTTGGATGAATGTGTCGAGCAACATCAGTCTGAAATTTCCACCCATAGCAGTAAGATTGGTTCCACGTTGAAGCTGAGGATGAAAATTCGCCCAAGTTCACACAAGCCTACATAAAAATAACTCTTAGCTTCGCTGTAAACTGTAGCAAATTATTCAGACGGACACCGCCTCAAAGGAGTTTGCGTCTCGATGCGAATTTTTTGTTCCAGAATTTAATTCTAAAACAAGTACTAGCGTTCTCTCTTCTTACATTTTCCATCGTAGTTGCGAGCACCGTCCTCTGCTACGCATGATCTGTGCCTCAAAATCTATTCCAGAGGCAGGATCATATTTGTTGTCGTAAAAACTGCATTCATTTGCGATGACTTTTTAATTTTCTTGAATTTCACCGTAACGCTCGCTACTTTTTCGGAGTCCTTTGTCTTACTCTGGAGCCTTGGAAAATTTGTGGAGCATGACGAGCTTTAATCTGGCTGCAGAAGCTCAACAATCAGGCGGGCTCTCAGGAGCACTAAAGCAAGCAGCACTTAATAAGCTTCTTGCGAAGCTGCTTTCGTATATATCCCCTTATACGGGGACCTGTATGCCGAAACGGCTCCATCGTAACGCCGGCAAAGTTTACTATTTTTTATCAAGAAAAAACTGGCTCGTCTGCTGCTAGTGTCACGGATTCTCTCAGTTCGAATAATGCAAAATTATATGAAAATCTTAGCTCATATTCCCATGATTAGAAGTTCGTTGCGTTGAGTGCATATTTGAAACACTCATGATTGTTGGTATTTGTGTACACTTTTCATGATGCATAAAGGGAGTTACACTACGGTACCACGTTGCTTCATGGATTATGCAAAAAATCAAGTACATGTGAACCTGAAAAGATGCAACAAAATGCTTATTTGGCATAAATATGTTGTCATGATCGTTAGCAGCCAGCCTTCGTGTTCTAGCATTCGAATTTTTTTCCAGAACAAAACATTTGCCGAGAAGGTAAAGAAGTTGTTAGATATTGCGACAGATTTTGCCATTTTCATTGCCGTAAGCAAAATCTGCATAATAAATTTTCTACCGCAGTGTTTTTTCCATTACAGATTGGAGGCTACCGCATAAGGGCACTATCTTGTTGAAAATATCCTATTTCATTTGAAAACTGAAGATGATACCCGTATACAATTGGAAAGTAAGAGTAAGGGTCGTATTATTATGAAAAATTTCCATTGATGTTGACAAATTTATTTGGCGTTGCGAGTTGGTGTTATACAAATATTTTTCCTGAGAACATTTTTTTTACAAAAAAGTTTTCCAAAAAATCGGATGTTTATTTTTCACATTCATGCACTTTATGCATAAATTAGAACAAATTTTCACTTGATTTTAGTTTCACATTTTTACAGCGACGACGATTTTTTATTTTGCTTCCTGTCACGTACAAAAATCTAATATACGCTAGCAACGATACCGCATTTTCATTGGTATGAAAACACTTCCAGAGATAAATGATCCCTATGGAACCGTGTACACAGAGCTCACGGAAATGTGAGACAAAGGATAACGATATTGAAGACTTTTTAGTCCAAGATCATCTAGTAGTTTTCAAGGAATTAAATCTAGTAAACAATATATGGCGTGAGTCTAATTCTGGGGATGCCTGGCTCGTACCTAACTTTGTCGAATGCTAAAGAAAATTCATTAGTTAAAATTTGTCTGAATTTACTTACGATAGTTATACACTAAATCTTCTCCGCATGAGGAATGCCCATTTAATACACGGCTTTGGGTCTTTCAGGCGGTCCTTTGTCTCCATGGCTCTATTTTTGCAGCTCTAAGGCCTACTTACATAATATCTGAAGACTTACGACCGAGAAATTGCTCATAATTTACAGATGAATTGATTTAATACCCCAGAAGTCATTCGTTGATGTCTTTGATCCATCATAGGAAATCTTCATGCTGGAAAAAGTGACTTCAAACTGGGCTGAAAGTTGAATAATAACTCCATGGAGTGTCTAATCCATGCAAAACGATCACTCGTTATGAGAGACGGTGTAGGCCTTCATTCTTAAAATAACGCGCGAACTACTTGAAGAAGCCGTAAAATTTGATTCGGGTTATTGGTTACGTACAAACATGTCCTCTGGTAGTTATCGATGTACGAGTAAAATATGTCGATAAAGTAAAATAGCATAGGGAGATTTTTTGAGATCAGAGGCATAGATTCAGGTATCATTATAAGGAAAATTTCACAACATTTAGACTACTAATAAAATTAACGTTGCTGTGATAACAATTATTGAATTTTTCATGTAAACGAACAGTACTAAAATTATCATTATTGACTGTTTCAACAGATAAAAATATAGTTATTGTACAGAATATAAGACATGAATTTTCAATGTAAATTTTTGATTTCCGTATCATGGAAGTTATCCTTCTTTGTTAATCATTGCACCTAAATTCGAATTTCCAGAGGGATATTTTGATCAAAAAATCTTGGTTCCCGTCATGATTTAGTGACTCGGTACTCTCAAACGAAATAATCAAGCGTAAAATATTTAATTTTATTTTGTATGCAGAAAGACTTCATCTGCAGTCGTCATGTAAGATTGAATTCAGACGCACTACTCTGAGCACAAGGGCTGGAGAAAATGGTTGCCACACCTGTTAAATTCGATGAAAATATATTTTATATAAAATTTGCACTCCTGCACATCTGTGAGCAACATCAACACGTCCGAGAATCGATTGATACCGTTTAGGAACTTTTTTAGATGACCAACCACGAAAAACTTGCTGCAGTTTCTTCAGTAATGTCGGTAGAGGATAATGACTTCGAACTCGTCACTCCCCGGCGAACTATGAATGTTATAATAAATAAACTTTAATGTTTGAGGGTGTCAATCTGTTGTGGTTCATTACTTCGTTCAGTATCCTAATTTTTAACTTTTGAACAGTGCGTATTGGAACGTTGTCATCATGGAACATAGCCTCAAGCTTAATAAATAATATTAAAGAATATATTGAGCTCAACGTCCAAAAATAATAAATTTATCCTTGCTGATGATCCTAAGATGTAAGGCAACGAATGACTCAATAGAATAACAAGTAAAACCATAAATGTCCCAGCTACGACTGACCCTCCTCTGCAGCTACTTCAGAGGCAGTTACCCGATGGTTTTTCACCACGATGCTCTTCAACACTCGTCTGTCTCTCTCTTAGGCACTCGAAGTTTTACCGAAACCACTTCTCCTGACCGAGATTTTCGTCTACTTCTTTAAACTCTTTCACGGACCTTGACGTGGTTTTCCTAAAAAGTTCAAGGAGATCAGCTGCGACTGGAAAGACTGGAGTTCTTGTTATTCGAGGTTTCACAATTAACCATTTTTTAGTGAAGTTGAACGCCTAAACTTACTCGTGGACTGCAACAGGATATGCACAAAATAAATTATCATAAAATATTAGATATTTGATATTTCCAGCCGGAAGCTGCAGGAAAGATATTCATGCATTGCATCGTTTAGACAGACATTTACAGTATAGGGACTCGTGGGAATATAGGTATATATCTCTTTCATTCCAAGTATTCTGCTCCCTGCGTATTCAAACGGAAGCACTAACTCTATAACCTGAACATATTTCTCCGATGAAAATTACCCTCTCACTTCATTTCGAGAGGGCGTATTCGAAAGTCACGTACACGGCAACCTGCAGTGTTTGTGCCCTATTTTCCGGTTGCAATTTACGAGAAGCGACAAGCAATCGCAACTTGCTCTAGCCTCCTTGAACCAAAACAGCCAGCTGCTGCAATACAGCTCGTAGGGGGGTCCAAGGACCGGTACAGGTAGCTGATGGCCCGAGTAGCGGTACCAGTATTATATGTTTTGATATATATCGTGTTATTTGAATAGGAAATAAGAAGGAGATAAAAATGGTCAAGTTTATTACATTTTTTTAAGGCTCCTCACCTGCAACCAAATCGTTAAAAACGCAATTTTTATTGCTTTAAAAAATTAAAAACAGATTTTTTTGCGGAAATTAAAAACAAGAATCTGTCAACAGGTCAAAGAACAAGGCTCCGACACGACGTCTATGTTGGTGGCATTTTACATAGGCATTTATTACATTCATCTTACATTGGATTTCTGGATTAAATTATTATTACTGTAAAGTATTACCGATGATTGGATCATTGGACAAAAACGCCGGCCTGCCACTTCAGGTAGATTGAAAAGCGCTCGTCCAAAGGAGAGTGGCTATTAATTAGAAGAAAAATGTCCCACCTGAACCAGCAGCGCACCTGAGCAGAAGCTGCTGCGGGAAAATATGTATATTCTAGTATTGCGTTTCGCTCGGAGTTTGTATTTTGCAGGTATAGGAACAAGCTGTTACGTACGATAACTAAACTGTCACATACATTTATACGTTCAGTATAAAATTGTCTGTGATTCTGATTGTGTAATTAAGCTTTTTGATGACAAGGACCATTGCTTGAGTTTTTGTTTACAATTAAGTATCGTAGATTTGTGAGCACCAAACGATCAGTCATCTGCATTCTTTAGAAGCTTTTTCTTAAAGAGTGTGTAGCTCTTTTATCTTTTGCAATGGCTGTATTTCTCTTTGAGATACGAAAGGCTCTTTGCATAATCAAATAACCTATAAGTGGACTGGACAGTGCCCTAGCTGTCTAATGATTTCATTTTTGTGACCTCTAGTGACGTTAACAAAAAAGGGTTATGAACATTTAATTCAGAAACTAATTTTTTAGTATTCCGAACCCTTTTCTGGAAATTGATCCTGGTAAATCTGGTTGAAAATCTTATCGCCTAGAAAGATTTTCAGCTATTTATCGGAGATTCCGAGAACTTCTTTCTTCAACTTTTTATCCCAACAACTATACGGAAATATCGGTTCCCTTTTCTGTCTAGGAACACTGGCGTGGCACCTGGCGCACCGAGCGAATTGTAAGAAAATAGAAGAATTACACTGATAAATTTGGACAAAACCTGTTATGGTTCCGTTATTTCAGACAGCTATTGTGTAATACATGTAATTTTGTATTGTATTTGATTGTAGTTTTGTTGTTTACTTCTCCCTAGTTATTTGAGCTCTGAAAAATTAAAAATTATCTACTGTGATTTTGTTTTATATAATTAACAACTTTTGAGAAGGTTGTTGGACTGTCAAATGCTTTCACGTATTGTTATCGATTTATTTGAGTTAGCACATTTTTATTGAGAGATATCTAGAAACTAGGCATTTCTAAAGTCGCACCTTCTCACTCCGTAAAATTTTAATGTTTCTAAAATCTTCTAAATCTAGATGCAGTGAATTTCCTTCAGTTTCGTAACTTACTGTCCTGCCATTCGCAAAATAAGCAGAAAATAAGTATTAATAAATTCTAAATGTTTTCTTTGGTCATTTTGCCTTGCATTTTGTCCCTATTGCTACATGTTCTTTAGCTTTATTATAGACTGCAGTTTTTCACATTTCTCATTTATTATTTTTATACTTGTTCTTCTATAATTGTGTATAGAGTTTTAAAACTTCTTCTTCATGGGAAATGATTCTTGATCAAATGTTTTTAAATTGAAAAAGGCTCCAGGGAAGTTTTGAAATGTTAACTCAAACTAATCACACGGTAAGGGGACCACCAAGAGTATAATTTAAGCGTAAAAAGGTCTTCTCGTATTTTTCTGTTGGTCTCCAATTAAAACTCCATCTCTTTTTTGTGCCCATGTTCAGAAATCACCATCTTTCCAGCCCTGACTTTCTCCTACCCCGACTTCCTTGATTACCTGTCGTCCTTCTAGGTTCAATACAAGCAAGAAAAGGTTTGTCTTTTTAAAGTTAGAACAACTTTGCCTAACCAACAGACTCGGTCCCAAAATTTTTTTGTCACCAATTTCTCTGAGACCTCCTTAGCTCAGTTTTTCGAGACTGTTTTATGTTCTTGAAAGAAGCCTCTTCACTTTTAAAACCTACTCAGCGTCCAACCAAGTAGTTGCCGGGAAATCTGCTTGAGTTTATTTTGCAATCTGATCGAACTCAAGGACATAGTGTTAAGCAAGAAACAATAAGTTTTAATTTAATCACTTGAATAAATTCATGTCCATGCCCGTTAAACATAAAGAATAAAATTGATTGAAAGTCTCTTACAAATAATGTCTAGTTTCGAAAAAAGTTTATATGACGTACGATGCATTATCGAACTTGCAATAAAAAATTAAATATTTAAATTTTTTGATTAAAAGACATTCTTAACGGTTCCATACTTTGAAATCCCACGACGAATAAAGTAGAGAAGTCAAACGACGTCTGCTTTTGCTGTTAATCATAACTTTCATCTTGGTGACTTTGAAAGGGTTTTTAAAAGAAGGTTGTCGCTCAGCGGATTGGAAGCTTTACCACCTGTACAAAGGCGTCCTAAAGACAGTCAAAATAAAAATATTTCTGAATTTCCGCAGTGTATATTTATTTCACTACTCATTCTTCCTACCTTGCATGATAAGAATATTCCATTCTATAGTGCATTGCAGTAGCAAATTTGCACGTGTTGAGCTTCCTCTCGCCTCTCGTACGAGCTTTTCACAACGCATCTAAGCCGCATCTAAATGTATAATAATCTATTGTTCCATTGCAAACTTTTCTATTCTCTTCATTGTCCTACACACGCGATAAGCTCGACATCAGGGTTTGAAGCCCAAGCTCCATATTTTGGCAAGAATAACTAGTTTTACGTGATCTATTTTATTAGTCGAGTAGCTGGGACATGAAATTTACAACTATATTAATTGACACAGAGCAACACAAATGACAAATTCAAAATAAATATATCCTATCTAAAACTACAATGAATCTAGTGACACTCATTCAGCTAGATTAGTGAGAGCTCAAGACTTAGAATTAAATTAGTGAGAGCCCAATACATAGACTTAAATTAGTGAGAGCCCAATACATAGACTTGAATAAGTGAGAGCCCAATACATAGACTTAAATTAGTGAGAGCCCAATAGATAGACTCAAATTAGTGAGAGTCCAACACATAGACTTAAATTAGTGAGAGCAAAATACGCAGAAATGAAAAATCGATGAGACTTCAAAATTTTACTATGAACCTTGAAACGTCGTCAGAGAGTCTCGGACTGAGCTCCACCCTCGGAGGAGCGGCCAGAATTGCAGCGCTGGCAAGAACTAGCTCCACTCCATTCAAATATTGGCCGATACCCGAAACGAATATTCAAGTCACCTTGTTTACCAACGGGTGAAGAAAAACATTTAAAACAGTCAGAATTTGGCTCTATCTGTATATGAAGTACTCAAGAAAGTATCATCAAATTCTTTTTTTTAATTAAATTTTTTTAATGTAGTTTTATAAACACTTAATATTTAAACTACTAAATGCTCATAATTTAATTTAGCTTCCTAATTCTGCAACTCCGGTAATTTCATAACAATGTGCTAGCTAAAAAGATGCTCGAGCTTAAAGTGTCTTGAAGCTGATACGTTTAACGTTCGAGAATCAATGGTTGAGAATTAAGTTCAAAGTTTCTACTTACACCGAAAGTTTGTTGAATCGTAGTAGTGTAAAATTCACGTGGTGTTTCATCATTGATGCAGAATTTTTTTTTTTTAAATATATCAGTGTAGCTACTCATAGAAAGAAACTGCAAGCTATTCTGAAGCTTTCCATTCTACTACTATGTCATGCCAACAACGTAATTATGTTCCCAAACTAATTTTGTTTAAAAAATCATTAAATAAAAATCAAACAATTACTTAGTTGGCTCCCAAAAACATAGCGCTGCAACTCGTGTGCGTGCTAGAAAACAGCTCTGCTAGTAATTAAGCAACTTCGTGCCGGAAGTTAGTCCGTACTATTCACAACTAAAGACGAAAGGAACATCTCACTCCTTCGAAGCAGAACCAGAACTCGCGTTTTCAAATGCAGATTTTACTTCGTTTCGAGGGAACGAATTGTTCAAAGGCGTCTTGCCCGAACTCCAACGCTTTTCATTAGTAGACCTGAGACACGAGTGAACGCTGCAGCTGGGGTGGAAATTACATTTTGGGTAGACCATGCTTCTTTATACGTGCATATAAATTTATTGCACCAGCTGGAGTGGAGTTTTTCTGAATTCGCTTCAATTCCGAGTGCTAGAAAATCAGCACATCTAAGTTTTGAATTATTGGCAGGTGTTTTTCAATTGAATCTTCGCTCAGGTCAACCGCTCAGCCCCCTAAAATAAATGTACGAATCCGATATGAACTTTTGAACTTTCTACCACCCCAGATTCCCTAACAGAAATACCTCAGTAATCTCATTCCCATGACTAAGGTAACTATTTATTACTCCGTATCAGAAATGACGTCGATGAAGGCTTGATTAATTTCCTGTGCGAAAGACTTTCTCGACGATGCTCATCAACAGAAATCGTAATTACCGTGCTAATCACAAGCAATGTTAGTATTACCTAATTTAGCTCATTCACGACTTGACACGATGTGAGGTCATGACAATGGACGAGACGAGTAGCCATTACAGCCCATTAGCGATCGCGGGCGTGGGGTTCCTCTGACTGAATCCGAGTTTCAGGTTTTGCAGAACGAATGTGTATCTGCAGGCTTTTTTTATTTCTGTCAGTACTGACTTTTTTTACTGGGTAAATACAACAGCTATCTCGAGATCAGTTTCGCTGAGATAGGTAGTAGTGCAAATTCTTAGCTCAGAGTTTAATTTAAGACTCAGAGTTTCATTGTTTCCATAAAAAGTGCCTCGTATAAAAGATATCATTCATGGCAGACAGCCTCTCGATGTTCTTCACACGTATTTGACTCAGATTTAGAAATTACGTTCCGAGTTGTTTTCTATAGTCGTTTATATTGAAAGTAATTTTATTTTGATATTTTCTCGGAACAATGAGATTCAGTCAAACTGACGGTTTGAGTTTCAAAAACTGATAGGATCGTATTCATCAGTGTAAATGGCTTAGCAGTTTCCGCTAACACGAATAGACAACTAGGTCTGAGAAGCTAACTATGTAGTATCTCACTTCACAATATCTTGCAAAATGGAACTGGCTCGTTGATGTTTTTCAGCAATCCGCTGTAGTGTTGTGCTGCACACCTGCGAGGAGAATCAAATGTGTTTTGAGCTGCTTCAATTTTCTTTTTATCTTTAACTAGTTAGCTAAGAAAAATAAAGTGCAGCATATATAATAATTATTTTGCATACTATATTTTATATCAGGTCGTGAATAAAGTTCTGTAAGTTTTTTGAGTTATAATTGTAGAGCATCTTAATTCAACTTATATGTGTCACACGTGTGGCCGTCTAAATCACTACAATATTTTGTAATAATGATAATAATAAATTGTTATTATTGACCCAAATGTACACTCCAAGTTCAGAACACATTAAGCATATTTTAATGTTTGAATTTCAGAAGAACAGTACAGTAATTTCAGCTGCAAGATCGCTCAAAGCCATTCATGGAAATGATGTGATGAATGGAATGACCCGTAGAAGGTGGTTTTCACGTTTCAAAAATGATGGCTTCAGTCTGAAGGACGAACATAAAAAAAATGTTTTATTGAGTCAAGTCTGAGAAATTACAGGTACAGTATGGAGCCGATACATAGGAATTAAAATTGATTATATAATGTAGTCGTTATAAAAACCTAGCTACCTAAAAGTGAATAGGAACTCACCAATCAAAACTTCAAGCCCCTTAGAATTGAAAATTTATATCGGATAAACCAATTGTTATGATACCTGGATGTACAGAAATATTTTGTGATTACCAACGTCATGGTAATTGAATGTTCGTTTGAAATACCGTAGATTTTTGTAGATTTTTTTGAAAATTCAATACGATATTTTCGAAGAAATTTGACTTATCACTAGAGTATTGAACTTTGAAATAACTTGCAGGACATTTCAGTGTACGGATGGGGTGTTTGGTAATCTTAATTCGAGCTTAAAAGGTAGTTAACCAACTCACTGAACAAATCATTATGCGAAATAAGCAGTAGTACTTTAAGAATTGTGGTAAGCGATATGTGTAATGTTTCGAAATTGGACCCTATTCCTATATTGTCTTCAGAAATATCAAACGGTAGCAAAACTAACAAAGTCGTATTTCACGGTAAAAAGTATCCATCTTAATTAAATGCAGTTATGTAATATATTTTCTTAGAATTTCTTTTCGAGTTATCTGAAATATGAGACCCCGTTGCAGACGACGCGGTACGTCGAAGCGGTCGTTTCACTAAGTATGTTCAAATAAACATCGGATTTTTGGAGCAGCCCGCGTACCCCTGCACCGATTGGGCTCCATAGAGTATGTTGAGTCATCTAGAATAGATATTCAAGGATTTAACGTTGCCTTGCACCCCTTGTAATTCTTATTGTTTTGAATACAAAATTCGAAAGGTAATGCCGGGTTTCAGTCCATTTGTGAAATATCTACGAGTAAGAAAAGTCTCGTGCAACAACGCTAGCATGCGAAACTTTGCTCAGGAGCTGTGACGATATCAGGTTCTTTCTTTGGTTTTGAATGGCTAATTGCACTCAAAACTTCCCTTTGTAAAACTACAGCAAATTCCTCGACGTACATATATCTTCCCTGTAGCATGGTATTGAATTCCGTTAATATACAAGGCTGAAGGATGCAAAGCGGCTTCTGGATGTGTTTTTCTTAGCAGCGCTTTGAAAAAGACTATACGAGTAGAACAGATCGAAGAAAATTCAGAATGAGCATTACCATCAACTTCAATAATTAGTACAACCATCTCTCAATTCAAGAAAAATATTCTCATAAAATTTGAAGAAACAAATATTCGTTCCCATAAATTTTATGAATGTTTATTTCAATCGTGATAATTGAGAACACAGTTTGAAATCGGCTGATGTTCTGCTCCGACCTTGGATTTGACCCAGCGTTGGTTGCCAATATTGTTAGTGATACTTGCAGTGCTGCAGTGGGCAGCGCAACACTATTTTCTACAAGTCGTTACTCGTTCTCTAGCAGGGTACAACTCTTTCATTAAAAGTTCAAAGTTTCGCAGCCCAGACAAAGTTATCGCCGCAGATCTGTGACGTCAACTCCCCAGATGGACAAAGTCTCTACAACTCCCAAATCGAACGACGAAAGCAGACAAGCCCTAGGGTACAGCAACAAAAAGAGGATTAACACCAGCCTAGGAAACGTCTTGCCCTCGTCTGGAAATTACTCTAAATAAAGACTGAATCTACAACGGTGACATAATAGTAAACTGAGCAGTACAGTTTGGGTGCTTCTCAGTGATGCGTAGTTTTATAGATCTGTCCTGTAACTACTATTATTAGTAAAAATTCAATAGAAATTACGAGATATTAAATAGAAATACTAATCATGAACATATATGTTCTACGTAAGCACAATCTCCAGCAGTTTTTCTGGAAGAGTTAAGGGAGCTACTTTTGCTAAAATATTCCTTTATACTGACAAAAGACAGTGCAAAGGAAAGGGCTTTAACTGATGTAAATGTACGTACATCGGAACCTAAATTAAATTAGGTGCTCAAATTTTATTTTATGCTTCAGCTATGAGAGCATCTTTTACGCAGATTTTCTCTTATAATTTTATTTTGATTGCTCAATTTAACACAGCTATAAAACCTATGCTTATGTAGGCTCTACTAAACGCACTTATTTTATTTGAAAACTTTCATATTACTTACCCGTTCATATTTGCGTAAAACTATACTATTTTTTATTCTCCACCTCTACACAAAACACCTCACATACAATAACTCTTCATTGATTAAAAAAACAATCAGAGAAAAAACAAAAAAATAGTATTAGAGCGTGAATGATAAAATGAAAGTTACAAAATACCTAGAGATTACAAATGCACGAAACATGTCAACATCGACTCCAACATGGCAAAAACATAGACGCGAGAGCAGTTAGCTCTGAGGTGCGGTTTTCATGCACAATAATTCCAGAAAATCCTGCTGTCTTTGTCTGGCGCGTAGGGAGCTCGAGAATACGAATGACTGATTTTTATGAGGCGTCGGAGCCTGTCACGAGTTTATGGTGAACTGGAAGACGTTTTGTACTCTAGAAATACTGCTGCAGCATTGCAAGAACTCGTCCAAATAAATTGAAGGTACTTTTTATCCCTGCAGATTGCAAAGCGAGAGCAATTTTTAGTAGTAAGCTCGCTCGGGCGACAGACTGTCAGTGTTTGCTCTCGGAACGATCAGCATAAAGATTTTATTGGGAATATTAGAATTTTGCACCAAGTGATATTGATGTTTTTAAATGCCTGATGCACTCGTGAAAATTTGCCGTAGAATTCACCAGCAAGTTCAGTTTATTGTTAAGACCCTTCTTATATATTCGTTCTGATCTCGGAGGCGAACTAAAGTCAAGAAATGAGACTCCGTTCCCTAGAACAGAAGTAAATGTTAGTATCATCCACTAGATCTTTACATAGATCTGCAATTTTTAAGGATACCATCTTTCGAAAAAATATTAACGAAAGTCTGTACGTTAAAAAATATCTCATAAATGTAAATTTTGGTGGTGTTCTCTGAATGAATAATAACCTTATTATAACGATTTTCTAGGGGTGTATTTCCCTTACCTGTATATATATAAATACGAAAAAATACAAGAAAATTATATGAATTTTCAAGTGTTTCCAATTTTGCACAACAACTTTGTTTATTACTTGTCGGCAACTTACGAGAAATTTTGCTTCATCGATGGTGTTGTACCTAAATTCAAAAATGTCATGATGACTCAGTTTTATTCAGTGAGAGTTAGACATCTTACGGGCTCCACGTTCGAACGCGCATGCGCATACAACCCCCAGATACGTTGCTACTCCACCTACCATGTGAATTTAATGACTACTAGTTTTAGTTCAAGATGCAGAGTTGCCTTAGCTTTACAGGATCTCTTAAAGCTCATATCCAACGTTTAATGGAAATTTTTAGTGATATTAAACGTTGGAAAACTTTAACCGAGGCTAATGCACTTGGAGTTATTGTTATAGAAGCTTGAATTTAGCTCAATGACCGATGGCTTTACTTCGCTCGAGATGCTGTACAGTGTGACCCATAACCCACAGCCACTGAGAAACATCAACGATAGCGAGGCACCCTAAATATCGCTCAACAACGCGATACACACGATGCAACATTCGTTATAACGGTAATTAATACTCGCTTTATGACTATTCATACGTAGGAAAAAGCAACTGTAGCTTTTTCTAGCACTGGAGAAGTGTTGAATCGTAAAATATAGCTTAGCTGTAAACAAGATCTGCCATGCAAAGCTGAGCTCAGCAATGACAAGGCTGCGGTAAATTAGGGCGTTCTGTAACAAGGTAGGTGCAACATTATGCGTATTGCCTATGGTAAATTTGACCGTGAAAAACTGCATGGTTCTCTCTTAGTTTTCATTTAATGACCACGCAATTTGCGTCGAGAATACTGCATGATTTTGGTTTAAAATTGATATTCTCGGTCATTGATATTCTCGGTCTCTGTGCAAAATTTTGTCCTCTTTTAAGTAATAAATTCAAAACAACGAAGAACGGGTGTTTCATTCGTTTGAATCACCACACACAGACCAGAAAAAAGTGATCTTTCCTAGATTATGATAATTCCAATACAGTTTAGAACTACCTCATGATTTAGAATTATTTACTGGGCATCTGAAGTGCTTTTGCATAATCCCATCATTCAAAGCATTCAGGAAGGTTGATAGTTATTACTACAAAATCTTTCCCCTCAGCTCTCTGAGGGGAGTTGACTGAAAAATAAGGTGCAATTCATTCTACAATAATTTCCCACCCTCGGAGCTATCGCTTACCATTAAATTTTCTCCCTCTTCATGAAGCAGACCAGCACGATCTTGCGCTACAGGAGATCCTCTCTGCCTCATCTGCACTTATCGGCACGTAAGATCAGAATCTTCTTTGAGCGAAGAAGCCTCATTAACCTCGGTCAATACGCGAAAATTTAGCGGTAAAAGTTTTTGAAGTTTTGTGAGGTATTTTCCCGAGGTCGCGGTGAGATTGTCATAAGAGAGTCTGACATTTTGGAAAGCCTCTGGGATTGCAGAGCTCTTCTGCTCGCGAGAAGGTGGGGTCGTATTCGCTCGCCTAACAAAATTGGAAGAAGACGAGGTTCGTTTTCTACGCAGGCATACGCCGGCCTCGGTGGAAAGTTTGAATAACTGAAGTTGAGGATTCAACGTGATGCCAAAATTACTCCAAAAAACATCATTTCATGCAGGCCACTTCCCATTCTTTATTTTGAGGACCAGCTTCTACAAGAGCTCTTTTAACTTGTATTTGTAACGATTTCGAGAAAATTAAAATGACTGATTTTCGAGCTGCTAGTTTAAAATATTTCTAGTGTTTTCTAGTTCCGAGCTGAAGAGGCTTTTATCCCCAATCTTTGTCATGCCAGTTATTTACATTAACAAAAGATTCATTCATGTCTTGAGACAACGTCTTCTTAAAAAGGAAGAAAAAATCAAACAGGCTCGTGGAAATTATTGAGTTCTTTCCTGCAGTTATACGCATTTGAGTTTCAATCGAACAAACATACTGTCTTAGACGTAATGCTTACTGTCTCCTATATCACTTTATTTAGATCATTTTCATCCTTTAATCAGTTTTACTTGTAACAAAAGGATCGGCCACTGAATTATCATCTTCGCAGAACTATGTTTGCTTTGCGCAATCATTTACACTGCATGTTAGTGAAAGACTGGCTTCCCTAATGTATGGTAGTGAATGATTAACTTCGCTCACACATGGTAGTGAATGATTGACTTCTTTCATGTACGGTAGTGAATGATTGACTGTTCTCTTGCATGATAGTGAATGATTAACTTCGCTCACACATGGTAGTGAATGATTGACTGTTCTCTTGCATGGTAGTGAATGGTTAACTTCGCTCACACGTGGTACTGAATGATTTACTTCTCTCATGTACGGTAGTAGTGAATGATTGAGTTTTCTCATACATGTTAGTGGATGATTCACTTTCCCCAGCAAAGCACACAGCCCACAGCAAGAACTCTTGCACCGCCACGGAAGTCCAAATTAGCACCCAAATAAATCTTTACTGAGCGTTGGCATTTCTAACCCGAGCTGCAATAAATTAAAATCCTCAACATCGTTTCCAGTTTCATTTTATTTAAGTTTATTATGGAAACATTCAGTTGCCAACAGAATTTTGCCGAAGGTTGTCGGGACCAATGAACTGCCGCAGCTCTTCGCTTCTGGTGGTGATTATATCAACAGTGAAGACAAAACGAAGGACTGGATTTCTTTACTCACAAATGAAAGTTTTATTTTTAGAATTTGCGACAGATATGTCGAGTGTGGTCGATCATCAATGTGGTCGATGATCATCGTGTGGTCGATGCGAATTTGGCCTGTTATACTTGTGTTTTTGTAATTACGTTGTTATTCCATGCTTTGTAGGTACGACATTCAATCCTGGATAATAAAATTTGAAAAGATCTCTCACTTAATATTGCAATAGCATTGCACTGCACAACGTTACATAGACCGTGGTCTCGTAATGATGTGAAGTTTCCAAATTTAACCAAATATGTCCCAGTGAACGAAACAAATTTACCATCATGAAGGTCTTTCTTTGTGCAGCATACTGGAGTGCAGAAGTGAGGAATTCATGCGTGTTTCACTTCCTGGTGCTTTTCATCTGAATTTTCCTTGTTTTTTAACCGTTGAATATTTATATTCTCATAATTTTAAGAATAAAAAACGAAGATTTCAAATCCCTGGTGAAATCCTAATTAGAAGAAATTA
>VOMN01084139.1:0-18571 GCA_014899125.1 Orchestia grillus
ACCAATACGCCAAAGGCTGCTGTACCTGTTCAACCTTCCCCGTTTTGAGGGAGCGGTGCTCTCCAAAAATGTACCACGGAGCTCCAATATTTCCCGAGCTCCTGCTTTTTAGGACAGCGTGCATATGTCGCAAAGTTGCGCGGAAAGGCAGTCCGGCACGTCTGCTCGAATTGGAAGTTTGCCGAGTTATTTTGCATCTTCGTTCCAGGGCAACAGTTCCAGTTTTCATAGAATTCCAGCGCACAGTTTGAAAGGCTTGGAAAGAGAGGGTTTCCGCTACGGTACTCTAAATAATTTTCACTTTTGAACTCAAGGAACGTGTCCATAATACCACTTTGCCAGCTCGCTGTAGAAAGTCGGTTTTGAGTTTTTTGCTGAGTAGGTTTCAATAACACAAACTTGGGCCTCTGCTGTCCGATGATCTGATCCTGAAGAACTGCTTCACAATCTCTTAAAATTTGTACAAGGTACAATTTTGAGCATAAAAACTTAAAAAATCATGCATTCAAAACATTTTTCATTTGAATGCACAGTCTCAGGACACTCGAGTGGGAAATTAGCAGGAGGAAGAATTGACAGGAGGACTTATTGGCAGAAAGAAGAAATGACAGGAAAAAAACTGACAGAAGGAAGAACTGACAGGAAGATTTGACAGGAAGACTAAGTGACAGGAAGAAGAATTGACATAAAGAAGAATTGACAGGCAGAAGAATTGGCAGGATGACCAAATGACAGGGAAAGGAATCGAGAGCTAATTGGAATGGAAGCAAGACCATGTCATCCGTGAGTTCAAGTTGAGATGTATGACCTATTTTGTGCTAAAAAGGTGAACAATGAGAATGCATATATTACAAGTTGAAAAATGAGAGAAAAATATTACATACATATTATTTTATTGTTATGAATTTTCCTGCGTTGATGGATAAAGCAGTGATAAAAGTGCTATACAATTTCAAACGCAGGATCCCATCGATTGAAATAAAAATATCTATCGAAATCCCGTCCGTGTTTTCACAAAAAACAAATGTTGGTCGTTTCCACAAGAATCATACCTCAGACGTGCATACATTGCATTTCTCCTAGGAAAGAGTGGACATCGAAAACCATATCTCATTCTATCTCCCTCTTTAAGTGGCCCCATCGTAGCAAATGACAATTCTGGCGTGAACCTAAATTCCCTATCTTTCTGATGGTGCACACTGCTCACAAGCCCACGCAGCCACGCAGTATCACCAGTATTTCCAGTTCCAGTTCCGCAAGTCGAACAGACTTCGAGATGGGTGTAAATTCCTTCGGTATGCACCTTACATCAGTCTTAATATTCGCCTCATTTCAGTCGGTATATTCATCTCACCCCAGTCACTATATTCGCCTCATTTCAGTCGGTATATTCATCTCACCCCAGTCATTATATTCGCCTTATTTCAGTCGGTATGTTCATCTCACCCCAGTCATTATATTCGCTTCATTTCAGTCGTTATATGCACCTTGCATCAGTCATTATATTCGCCTCATTTCAGTCTGTATATTCATCTCACACCAGTCATTATATTGCACTGACATGTGCAGTGTATTAATGATTTACCTTTGATTCAGGATGACTTTTCAAAAAATGATGTGATCATCATGTGAATATAATTTTCATATTAATGATAAACAACATTACTGCAGTTTACACATCACTCGTTTGAATAAGGATTAAATATGATTTTTGGATTTGTAATTCAAGAGGAAAGTCATTAAAAGCAACGCAATTTCTTTACGACAGAAAAATAGGACGCCGGTTCAGGAGCGCGGAATATTTAGTTGAACACGTTACCGATATTATAAATGACGCCAATTTATTAATACTTTTGAATAAAAGTTAGCAACTTCGAAAATTCAGGCTGCTCAACGATCGTAGCAGGCACTTCTGGGTGCACCAGACGCGGAGTCAGTTTTTTAAATCTAACAATGCGGAGTTCAAACTGCAAGGAAAAGGGATGTTTTAGTTGAATGTTGCCTTTTCATTAATAAATTTTACTCCATCAATGCATAAAGTTTATTTCTCAATAAATTTTGCTAAGTTTTCAGAAATGAGTCCTTAGTAGGTCATTTGCATCAGAGATAAGCATAGAAATAAAATTGCGTCCAGTTACTGAAATAAATGGTGTTCTGTAAAGGGTGAGTCTAAAAGTCATGAGATACCGAAAATCTAAGTTAAAAATAAATTAGTATTATATCACTTAAACGCTTCACGACTCCGTTATTTCATTAGAAGAATGTAGAGACACAGTTTAATCAATGAAACATCTATCACCATCACCTTCTGTTACCATTGTTCATATTCAGCATTGTTACCGTTAACTTTCCTCTACACGGGTTCGTCAGAACCAGCGAATGTTCGCAAGGATTGTAAAAGAACGAATGCGTCTTAAGATTACGCGAGTAGGTGTAGGTTAAGGAGCTCCAGTAAGCAGAATAAGTTGTGAAACATAGTGTGTATCTCAACGCTCATTTAATACATCCATTGCAAGCACGCATCACACCCGAGTTGTGAACTATTCTGCACTCTCGACTGAATTTCCTATAAGTCCTGCAGGGTTACAAGCAAAACCAAGTATGAAACCTAATACTATTTTGCCGATTCCTCTGAATCAGAATCAGATGTATCCCTCTTTAGAAACATCAATTAACAGTGTTGGAAATGATTCTGTGCCACAAATTTTCACAAAAGCTTCAGTCTCCCGAGGATGAATGGAACGTGATTATCGTCATCGTCTCTATTTCCATTTTTCTACCTCACGCGTCAAATTCGATGCTCGCAAAATCATTACCCCTACATATGTATAATACCTGCGAAGGGTCTGTTCTAACGAAAAATACAGCCCACCTACAGGAAATATTGTCCTCCTGTATTTGCTATTTTTAACTCACAGTGTAGGAGTAATGCGTCTTCACGAGAAAGCGTGCAGAATATGAGGTTAATATGTCGAACGCCAAATAATTTGGTAAGTAAAGGGTTGATGCTTCTAAATGAGGCGCATTTTGCTTATAGAAATGAAGCGACGCCAGTTAAAATTTCCCTGCATTTTCGTTTCAGCATTAAAGTCAGCCTAAAGCAATTTAGCTGATGAGAACGCCATAATACTGGGGTCATTTTTTCTCGGGAACGTGAGTGGCATTCCTGATGCAGCGGTGTGCGATGACTCACCAGCTACACAGCTTTATTTACACGCACTCACGGATCGCCTTGCCGGGTTTGGTTGAAACCTTACCGCCGTCGCGAGGTTTGTTTACGGGGCTGGACTGCGCCTAGGCGGCCGAGAGGCGCCTAGGCGCCACTGCCTCCGGAGGGTGCAATAGGCAGTAAGGGGTCTTAGGTGCCCACCGCGGGGTGGACTAGGCAGTAAGGGGGCCTAGGTGCCCACCGAGAGGTGCAATAGGCAGTAAGGGGGCCTAGGTGCCCACCGAGGGGTGGAATAGGCAGCAAGGGGGCCTAGGTTTCCACCGGAGGGTGCAATAGGCAGTAAGGGGTCTAGGTGCCCACTGAAGGTTGTAATAGGCAGTAAGGGGGTCTAGGTGCCCACCGGAGGGCGCAGTAGGCAGGAAGGTAGCCGAGGTTGTGAAGTTGGGTAAATGCAATACATAGACTGAGGTTAATAAATTATGACCGCAGTTTAGGCGCCCAAGGTAACAAACGAAACATTCGAACAACTTTAGAAGTAGGTGGACATTTTTGCTTTACCTGGTTGCATAGTGTCCTGAAGAAGTATAGGAAGAAATTAGACGGCGGCATCATGCTCAATTAGGCACCTACTAGGTGATGATTGGCAGGTGCTTCAGGAATTTCGCGTTGCCTACATGGCCTACAGCAGGAGTTTGGGTAGGGCCCGTGAGTATAGGTAGAATTCCAGAGGGAGCATGAGGTATGGTAATAAGCTGTTGAAGTATTCATAAACTTGTAGGACCTGAAGAGCATGTGTTTAACCACTCAATGCGAGGCTGGTGTGTACGCCAGTCAAACAAAAGAGGCGTTATGTTTCACGCGATTGGACTGCCTTTGGGACTCGCACTTCGTTCTCAGTCCCGTGAGACTATAAGTTTAATTTTCTCAATGAGCTCCAAGCTATTGCATGAATTTCAAATCTATGACATAAAGTTTGAATCTATGCTCTTTTTAAGTATGTGTGTTTACGCCATCTTATAAAATTTACTTTTCTGAAAACGACATGGTAATACCAGAATCTTTTCTTTCATCTTTCCCTTTTTCGTTATCAGATGAATTCTAATGAAGAGCTGTGGGCTTGCGACATTGGTGTGAGAATCTTCAAACGGGAGTCAGAGAATGAAATTCAATGAGATACATGTATTAGCCTCACGGACCACAGCAGGGTGAGGGTAATATTGTGTAGCTTTATAAAAATAATCATGTATTTAGAAAGTCAAAAAAGAATCATTGCGACCCCTTTCACATTTTAAAGCAGTAATTTTTAAGGCTTTCAGTGTGCGCAACTCATCATCACCGCTAGCAATGCGTACAGAAATACAGAAAATTTTGTTGCAAAAATTAAAATATCATATACGTGCTCTAAAAATATACGTATAATTAAACTCCTGTAATCAATGGTTGGTCCTTAAGTTTAATTCATTAGCAATAAACTTCGGCAGTCGGAAATGCTTATCAACATAGTTAAAATTATCTTGATCATCATCAAGACGGTAAAGAGTGTTTACAAAGTTGAAATCGGCACAAAATTTCTACACGCTTATCATGAATTCATGTGCAAACATTACAAGCACTGCATCCGTAAATATGCGAAAACCATTCATATATTTACGTATATTATAGATAGTATTTAAGAGTATTTACGTACATACGCCCTGGAGTCAATGGATGCTATACTATGCACTATAGGAGGTCCTATAAGTCATAGCACTTATTCGGGTCCCTCGGTAACTACGTTTAAAATATCATTTGAAACAGTTTTAAGAAACCCATGCCTATATTTTTCAACAGGTTTTTGGGGCGATAAACTCTTTATTTAAATTATCAACATATGTTATTCATGACTTACGTCACAAACGTACGCAGCACGTCCCAACTGAGGAGCGTGCTGCTGACGTCGCCGGACTTAGACCTCAAGAAACAGAACTTGGCAGCTCGCCGCAGCCAGGAAATGGACGGTAACCTGAGCAGGTTTGAGGGCCGCAGGTGCCGGAACCTCTCTGACGACACTCGCTCCACTGGGACGAGTCCTAGTCTTCAGGCAGCGCTGAAGAGTTATAGGCATTGTCAGCTGAGTTGATTTCGTCTGGGGATCAGTTATCTCTCGGGCAAAACTACGGAGGGAAGATAGTGTACCAATCTTTCAGGTGTAATTCTAATACAAGATGATATTTTACGCGAAATTATTGAGTTCAAATACAATCATCTTTCAGGTGAAATTTAGCATGCTGAGACAAACGTTCTTCCAGAAGTAAATTGCGATCCTGCAATGGCTTTGAGAGACTGTCATTCGTCCATCACCCTCTGAGTCCAGCAGGAATACCTCAGTTTCAGCTTAGAAACGCTGAGACTACAAAACTGTGAACAAATTGAGAAAACCGTTTGCATACACAGGACTGTAAGGGGGAAGAGGGAAGGATGGGACGCCGTGGCCATTCCGCTGTGTTCGCATTCGCAGCTGGCAGAATGGAACTTTAACAGTACTTATTCATATAAGACTCTGAATTCATCTGAAAAAAATAATGAATGAGTATACAGCAGTACAAAATGCATACACAAGCGTGCCCATGGTGCTGGGAAACTTGGCAGCGATAATTGACAGTAATGCTCGGCAATAGTGCTCAACAGGGGGCTTCTCAGTGAGGCTCGACAGTGATACTTGACAGTGATACTCGACGCTGGAGGTTCGACAGTTGTGCTCGACACAGGTATTCAACAGTGTTGCCCGACACTGGTACTCGACACTAGAGTTCGACAGTAGAGCCTGTACTCGCAGCGGCAGTTTTGGGGCATCTTGTCTAGATCTCTCGGCACTCACCATTGTGGAGCCCTCAGACCGCTCAGCCCTCGCCCGACTTTACGATGCCCAGAACAACGAGTCCCTCATAGACAGCCCTCGCTCACGCGGGGCAGCGAGGGCTCAAGTCCCAAAGAAACAACTTGCGTTCGTTTTACGGGCCTCTTCAAAACAATGAATACTTTAGCTGGTGTTCTGCGAACCTAGATACAGTTTCTTCTTGGCTCTTTTTGTACCTCCTAAAGGATTTTCACCGCTTAAGAAGGTAGCAAGTTCAATTAGTTTTGAAATTTTCTAAGATTGCTCTTGGGGAATATATATATATATATATATATATATATAGACACGAATATATCTTCCACAAATCTATAGCAAAATATACAAGTCTTTGTTTTTATAAGAGCAAGCAGACGCGAAGTTAAAAGGAAAGTGTACTCAAAAGCGGGATTATTTTCAATAATAAAATATATTTTAAGTGTATATGAAAATTTTTTTAATACTACCAAGAGTTCCACCGCAATCTTTTTGGATAATTATACCATTCGTAAAAATTATATTCTCCAGTTAAAAAACTATAGGCACATTTTCATTATCAAAAGAAAAGACTCGCATCGAAGCCCTGCAATCTAACCAGAGATTTATAATCTTCAAAAGAGGCAACTTTCAGTGGGAGAAAAGAACACAATCCCCGTCATGCACATCCATTGTGCCTCAAATGGGGTGACCTGCACAACACAACGTCTGGCGAGCGCGTGTGGCCCTCGCACCAGGGGTGTTGCTGGGGTGCGCGTGTGGCCCTCGCACCAGGGGTGTTGCNGCGCGTGTGGCCCTCGCACCAGGGGTGTTGCTGGGGTGCGGGGGCGGCTTAGGAGTCGGCACCAAACTGTAAGTCCCCAGGCTTGCAGGGCCCCTCACACGATCAGTCAAAGTCTGAAGACAGTGTCAGCAGACACTCAACTATTGACATCGAATACTAATTTCGCTCTATATTCTGGGGTCAGGTCAAACACTGTCTTCAGAGTTTGACTGATCAGTGAAGGTTCCTTTAGTCACTGGTGCCATCATTTGTTTTTCCGTCGCACGAGCGATCGAGGAAATTAAGGGACTGATCTGTTGAGGATAATGTGCATGACGTATTTAGTTAACCCTTTCACTCATGAATTTGTTCTACTACCTAACCTTAAAAACATTTTCCCAATAATTTATTTCTATTTATTGATTGAAAATTAAAGTTTTGAATTTGTCCTGTGATTAAAATATATATTAAACACTAAGATTTCGGACAACATCACGCTGGTCTTCATTGAGAGCAAACGTAGCTACCAGCGCAGATGGCATCCCTGGAGCTGCGACTGAGACGTAATCTGCCCCTGTTAATTTGGTTCGTCCTCAATGTAGACCAACGTGATGTCCTTCGAAACTTTGGTGTTTAATAAACGTTACTCGCAGGAAAAATGTGAAATTTGAATTTCCTATCAATTATGGAACTTGAGAGCCATTCAACTTTTGCATTTCTATTTATGAATAAAAAACTAATATTTCATCTCCCTGCACAAGAGCAAACTTGGAACTGAAGGAAGATGTTGTGTACTTGCTGTTAACACCGACGGAACATACTCCATACTGATACTGTGTGATTTAGGCACACTGATATGATGTATCATAAATGGTACGTTTATAAAGAAAGGGTTAATTGATCGTTGCAATTGAGCAGAAAATAGGACAATATTTCTCATGAAGCTATTGACGTGTCAGAGTATCAGTGCAGAAGTGAAGTTCATAATGTTGATTTAACTTTCTCCCCGGCAGGTCTTTTGACACGTGCTATATTCAGGCGGTTTTTGTAATTTGTTCAAGACTTATGACGGAACACACTGAAAAATGGTTGAATTATGACCTCGACCTCTAACTTGACCTGGAGAGGTCAGGGAAGTTAAGGTGAACTCACTTCAGGCATCTTTCTTCAATATAAAAAATATGGCGAGTTCGCTTTCCCAAGGTTGAGCAACAGGAATACAAATTATTTCAAAATGTCCTGGCCAGAGAGGGAATTATGAGATGAGTGGAGTCCTCGATGGATCATTGATACTCTTTTCTGAAAGGTATTGTGTAGCAGCAAGACGGTGGCGGTGACGGTGATGGTGACAGGTGAAGTAAAACGGGTCTCTTTATACAGGATCTGATGCACATGACCAGCAGAATGCTAATTTTAAAAAAATTAAGTTTTTTCCAGAGAATGTAAATCAATCTCACAGTGTTAAGAACAAACACAAGTTATTGTTGTTATTGATAGAATGTATTGTTTGGTCTGAGATTTGCAAGAGAATTCTTAGCACAACTTCCAGGCACATGAAGTTCATCAAAACGAACTCTTGGATGTCGACTAAACAACCGCGATTTAACAGCAGACATTCGACTTCAAGTTGAGGGACGCAACAAGGAATCAAATTATTCGATAAAGATGGAAGAATAAGTAGGCTTCTTTTCTTAAATGCCAGCAATTATTGATAAGAACGCGTTTCTGCACTGCACTTGGGAAAAATGAAACAATACCGCTAATTGTTCACAAAGTTCAAAAAACAGTCCTGATACCGTGGGAGGTCCCCAGAGAGGTGCGCGGCTACCGCTGCGGGTGTGAGCGAGGGATAGCGCACCACAAAGCGCCAGTGATGCACACTTTACTGCCAAGATAACGGAATCTTCCAAACAAACACCGGCCAGTTTTGTTTCGGTCTCAAAGACGCCATAGAGATCGCGGCTCCGGAGCCCGAGGGAAGATAAAAATGAAGAAAAATTGGCCGTCCGGTGTTTCAAAAGTCAACAGAAGGCCTTTAACGCTGGCCATTATGAAACAAGTCCTAAGCAAGCAAGTCTTCCCGCCCGGGATATGAGTTAAACATTGTTCATCGTGTTGATTCTCTCGAGTAAACACGAGTGCGACACTCCGAGGGCGAAATTTAGCAGGTTTGGCCGACTCCGAGGCACTTTGGGGACGCGAGGAGTTTAGGGACGCTTTTGCGGAAGAGTTTGGTCTTGAGAGAATTATAAATAGATAAATTCTGAGTTCTTCTGATATATTTTTTGTAGAATATGGAATTTCGTTCGTTAGGAAATGAGCTTAGAGTTTTCATGGGCCTTTACAATACAGAAGTATTATTACGCTTGCTTCTCTCTGAGCGTACAAATAACGATCATTGTCCATTCCCTTGTATGCGCAATGCACGAAAAGCTCGCACTTCTTGTAGTACGAGTACCTTATTTAGTATCATGACACGCTTCCCCTGTCGAACTAAAATATCTGCATGTGAAATTGGCGACTCATTGAGTAGAGGTAGTAATGAAGACATTCCTGCAGTATAAAACACAGCTTCAAATGAAGTTTGAGATTATACGGGTTGTCCGCTGAAAAAAATGCCGTAATTTGTAAAGTGTTAGTGCTCGAAGGCTGAAATAGATTGTATTAAAAAGAGCAGGATTTAAAATTTCTTTCGTATCACACACACAAATACAACGAACATGCAGGTACATCCGTTAGCCTTCAATTTTATTTATGGCATATTAGCCCCAAGAAAAATGCTACAGTTGACAGTCGACCGGAAAAAATTTGTTGTGCATAATTTTTTTATTTCATTCCCAAATCAGCAAATTACCGCGCTCCACCCTGTAGAAGAAATCATTAAACACGGATCCGCAATCGAAGCAATTCGTCAACTTTTAGCGAGATATGGAATATGATTACCTAAAAGAAATGTTCTAGCCACTTACGCTAAGTGGAGTGTCACGCCACAGTTCATAAGTGAGGGTCGAGAAACCATTGCGTCCTTCGATGGCAATGTTTTGCAGAATGTTTTAGCAAATTTTTTATTGTGTCGGTAAATGCATTGGGTCTGGTGGTGTTCATGTCGAAAGTCAAACACAATTTGAAGTAAAAATTTTTATCTTGCTCTTTTCAACAAAACTTATTTCAGCCTGCTAGCAATAATATTTTATGAAAAACAGGGTTTTCAAATCTGCTACTCTTTTACGAACACCCTGTATACGTATATGCATATGTAAATGTATATGTATATGGATATGTATATGCATATGTATATGTATAATGTATATGAGACGGAAGAGAAAACAGCAAATAATCAAATGAACTAATAGGACGTGAAGATTATATCATGGCACTAGTGAGTTGGAATGAATTTCTAGCGATGGCAAAACTAAATTATAATGCAGCAGGAAAATTATGTATGTATCATAAAGTGGAATGCCTGAAGCCACTCAACTAATAAAGATAGTAAATATACCCACAGGGTTGTTTACCATTGATACAATTTAAAAAGTCACAACGATGCTCGGATTCAACTTGAGTCGCCCCCAAACATGACACTGATACATTAAGATGTTTAGAGCAACAACGACACACATTGTAGAGGGTACAACTCATCTTCAGCTGAGCATGATGTATCAGTGCCACATTTTAGTGTCACCCTACAAGCTCTAGCTGGTACACCGCTGTACTTTAAATCACCTGTTTGACACAACCTCTTATATATGGCGATCCAAATAATCTGAGGAGCGCGTGTGTTTAATCCAACGCATGACATCAAAGCTCGCTGTACGCTTGACGCGATGATCAGGCGCTTAATGATGCAATAACTAATTTTATCGAAATGTTTACTCGTGATGCGCCCTTCGGTCTTTGTGCCCTGAACTTTGTATCACCAGGAATGCAAAACAGTTATGGTTGGACTTTTTGCGATCTCATTTTGATGAATTGCGTTTCGTAAATGAAGAAGTAATTTCAAAATTGACTTGAATATATTTTTTCACAAATGAAATAAATAACTGGTGAGAAATGCATGTTTGAAAAAAGCACAAATTCGGGGAAGGTAGTGCAAGCGAGTCTTACTAACAGGGCTGCCAGTAACCCATTTGGTCACTCTTGATACGTTGTATTAATTAACAGGTGAGACTTCAGATTCATCAAGCTACGTAACAGATATTACATTTACGCATGTTTATCATTTCTTGAGTATTCGCTGCACGAAAAAAGGAAAATATTATGCATTGAAATCTGTAAGTAACCCATACTGCTCGAGAGGAATTGATAGGTATGATGTGAAAACTTAATTTTCATAACAGTTCATATCCACAATAGTGATTATTATGGCATAAATTTATACCTCACGTATAGACCACGAGAAAGCATAAAAGCAAATATTTCAGATATTTCCTACCCTATAGGTAATGAAAGGAAAAATAGAAAATTAAAAAAATAAATGCGCACCTAGCACGCACTGCCTTCACGCACACCAACCGCCCATAGCTACATAGTCTGGCGCCCGATAATTCTTATAGAAAAATGTAAATTATTTTAACAGTTGCACATACCACACAAAATCATAGCGAGCTCGTACTGTGAAATACTCTATAGAAATTAAATGACTAGGACAGTACGCGAAAGGTAGGATAATTCGATTTCTTAACTCGAGAAAAAGAACGATATTCAAATCAATTCTAGAGGGAATTCAGAATCATTCGATTTATTTCAGTTGAGAAGAAGACGGAATTTTTTTCCCTCCGGCTTCCTTTCGAGAAAGACGTGCGCATCATGAACACTTGCATATGGTCTTTTGATTCAAAATATAAAGACTTTGCTTGGGTCTTCTGTTGTTGCCTAGGAGTGAAATAATTTGGCTCGTTCATTATAGCGAACCAATTATTGGAAAATGTGGAAACTCCACGGAAGATAATTTTCTTTGAGTGGTACACTCAGATAAATTTCTCAGTTTTGACCTCTTAAAACATTGAAGTCTGATGCTTAAAATAAATTTTATTCGCGTCATGATAAAGCCAGCTCATATCTACCTTGGCGTAGCGGCGGTGCAGCTGTGTCCAGTGAGAGATAAAACATCGTAGTTTTGGTTTCTGCTCGAGCTCATAACTGACCATTATCGCATGTATCACATCGTTCATTTTGACTGCATTTCTTTAGAGCGTTGTTTAGAAAGTATGAATGAACTAGAGGCCAGAATTGTATATTCGCAAAAGAACAAACGATTGTGCAAAACAGATCGACTGGAAAGTGTGACTGTTGAGATGGTGAAATAAATTCGCGAAGAGCTGACGTCATTCATCAGAAAGGACCATTACAGAACGTTAAAGACTGAGCATTTCTACTTTAGGCTCAACTGTAAAAGAGTAGCATTCCTTCCCGAGTTGCACTCCAAAATAATGCGTTCAAGTTGTTTTGCGCTAAGATATGCTCAGTCACAACCCATTCCACACATGCTACTTCCTGTGTATATTTTCGGTGTTTTAGCGTAGAAGTGAACTTGTTTGGCATGAGCTACTCTCAGGAGCACTACACGAGCAAACGTGCCCTCGACGTGTTTACCTAGCGCGGCGCAGGGCAGCCAGGGATGAACAGCTCCTGAGCAACGACATGCCGCGCAGGCCGCAGGTGAGCGCGAGGGCAGCTCCTGCCTCGCACTCATCTCAACTTACAATTTAGAAACAGAAGCGAAATTGATTTAGGGTTCGGGGGCTTTTTAGAAAATTAACCATCGTGTAAAAAAATGGGTTTTCCTGTGCTCGTTAGGATTTTAGTTTTATATGTCATAGGGGATTAGCTGCTTTAACATCGCCCAGCAAGAATGGAAGAGCACATTAACTATAAAAAGCCGCCAATAACATTGATTCATTGAGAATCGCCTTGAAGGAATGTAAAAATCGATTAGCAAAATTTCTCATGATCATTAACGAAATGTGCAATAGTAAAACTGATTAAAAGTGGTTTTATAGGGCGAGTACCTTGAGCGATGGTATGCACTTCTTCTGGAGCATAGACAAAAAAGTACTTCTTACGAATGAGAAATTAAATCATTCAAAGGTACTGAATATGGTAAATGGCTTATCCCATCTTAGCATTATACTTTTAAAAAAGAATTTGTGATGAGTGGAACATCAACTTTAGAATTGGTCTACAATTGCACGGGAAGTTACGTTTAATTTACACTAACGTATTTTCTAAGTAACAGTCAAATAGATTAAAGGTATCACGACTGTATTTCAAATTCTCGTCGTTTTCGAATTTAATTACATAAATATCATGATTTTGGTAGAATCTCCTCGCTACTGGACACCTCTCAGGTGGGTACGCAAGCGGGCGCCAGCGCGGTACCCGTGGGGCGGTGGTGGTGATCACTACGCTAGGCCTCACTGCAACACGCAGCGTCGTGCGTTGCAAAGTCAGTCCGCGTCAGATGCAGTGGAAGCGGCGAGATTGGAAAATGTCCTCAGATCGAACAAAAACCTCACCGATTTAAGAAATTATGTCAGTGATGTACAGTATGTGTTCAGTGTTGAAAATTGTATAGGTAGTCTCTCATGGGTCAGAAATTTTGGTAGTATCGTTGTAATTCTTGCCATTTAACTTTTGATAACTTCAAGCTTCAAGATTACGTCTTTAGTCTAGAAGGGAACCACACAGCGTGTTTCAGAAGTCTTGATTTTCAAAAGAGAGTTGAAGTCGTTGCCATCTGTGAGCGGATTTCAATATCAACAATATTGCATTTCAATTATCTCCATTTTTTGTTACATCTCTTTTCGAACGGCATGTAAATGAAACTCATTGGAGTTAGAACATCATTTCTACTTTCACAATCTATTTGAGTTTTCACTTACGTTCAGAAGCGAAATGTTTTCCCAAATAAGACTACCAAAATATTCGACTGGTGAAAGCCACTTAAATTAAACATCTAGTTCTGTCAATGAGGAAATCACAAAACTCAATCGATAAAACAAGGGGGAAAAAATCCAGAACAAACGTAACTTCGTGAGAGATAAAGAGACGAGGCTACTACGAGACATGGTAAAACTAGAAAGTCTCTGCCTTTAATCTGAATTCCTGGCTAATGAAGAAATAAACCCGCTTTTAATTTATTTCTTCAAATACCTATTGTTAGACAGGACAAGAATGGGGGATATTTCACGGTCAACTAGTGCTATGAATTTTATCTCATAAGATAGAAGCATAACTTGTTCCGTTCAGACGCATCTACAGTTTTAATTCCGGGCCATGGAGCCACAGATTGGTATTGGGACGCGTCCATTATCTCGGTGTTCCTCAGGGGTCTGTATGGGGACCACCCGCTGAATCTAGCCGTCGAAAATATTGAGGCCACAGCCACCTCGTTAGCTAGGCCGCTTCGTCTAGCATTAATTTGGCATTAATAGCGTTCGCAGGATCACCTCGGCATGCCAAGCAGGCCTTCATAAAGCGTCAATTTGAATGGCAATGGTCGGGCGCGTCAGATTCTTCCATGGAAACAATAGAAGCGTAGCTAATTCATTGGACACGGCCTGCCGCGTCATCCTCACTCTGAAGGCGGCGGAGGCCAGCGAGGCTAATGTGCGTGTACGATTGCAAGGCCATGCTTGGGCTGGGCAATATTTGGGATTTATAATTTCTTCTAAATCTGGAAAGCGAAGTTCGTATTGGTTGCCAGCAAATGTATTTTTCATGGTCTATTGGTTGTTCTACTGTTAGGTTACCTCAGCTATAGCTAGGCCTTCGGGACTTCTATCTTTCGCGCCCACTTTGCTTCTTTTCATTTTCCTGCCTTCATTACTGACGGTTCTTTATCTTTTCTTCCTCTTCCTTCTTAAATTGCTTTGTGCAATTTCCTCTCTGTTCTCCAAAGTCCATACATAAACGTCCCTTCTCTTTCGGAGAGAGATAGTCTGAGTTACTGAAGCGCTGCTATCCTCACTACTAGTACTATAACTACTACAACTACCACTACTACTACTACTATTACTACTACTACTACTACTACTACTACTACTACTACTACTATATACTACTACTACTACTACTTCTTCTACTACTTCTGCTACTACTTCTATTACTTCTGCTACTACTACTTCTACTATTACTACTACTACTACTACTACTTCTACTTCTGCTTCTACTACAACTACTTCTACTACTAGCATTGGTTGTTCAAGTCTGCATTGATCGCATAGTATCAGGAAACTGTAATGTATAGTAACTGCAGATTCATTGCTAGAATTGCAGAAAATATCATTCAAACGTAATACACTTCAGTAAGATTCGCATCTATACATAAGAACATTACCTTCAACATCTTGTTGAACGCGAGTTATGGTACATAAAATATTATTAATATTGAAAACTTTGATAAGCTTTAGTCTAATGTTGAAGAGAAAATCAAAAGGCTCCCTGGAAAGAACTTAAGTAGAAGCTCCTGATTGCATCTGACAATGAGCCACCTGCACCTGGGGGACGAGAGACTCGGTGACTGAGTAAATCTTAGGGCGATGACTCGTCAAACTCTGAACTAAGGAGCGACTTCCGAGAAGTCTCACTTTCAGCCCTGATAAAATCGACCAATCAAGTTCGGCAGCTGGCGCATATATCTGCGTGACGACGTGTGTCTGCAGTTTATTAGTCAGTCATTCAAGAACAGAAATAGAGAGAAACTCTTCAAAAGGAAATATCAAGGACTCGTTTAATACCTGTCTTGGTCGACGCATATGCACTGTTTGATGGTTAGCTCATCTGCGCCCACTGGGAGTCGCTTCCCAGTAAATCTCGAGCTAATCCTGTTCATGTTTGATCAATTTCGCTCTTCCTAAAGAGCTCCTCAGTCACCGGACTCAGGTCAAGTGCCCACATATTGTTGAAAATGTTTCATGAAGTAACACTGAAATCAACCCTATCGTTCCGTGCTATCGTCTCAAATGATTGAACCAATTGTATTCTGTTTCACCTTTTCTTCATATAATAGTATTTTCATATATCACTTGACTCAATGCATGTGCATTTCATATTAACATGGGTAAGTCTACACAATTATACAATGACGGGCCGTCCATACCATAATTGAAAGGACACGAATTCCATTTTAGGAATAATTTTTTTACCTCAGTCTTGCGTAGGGAAAATTTTTCTGTATTCTGCGTCTTGATTGGTCGCGGTCGAGCGCCGAGGCAGGATGTAGAGGCGCAGGTGACTTTGCACGGACGTGAGAAAATGTCAAAACACAGGAAATGATCTGAGCAAACCCGTGAAAGACAAGCATCCTCTCCGAGTCTGGACCATTAATAGCTATTCGATTTCCACGGGCGTTTCGGGACGAAGGCCATGGGCCTTTACTTGCTCTAATTTATTCCGCTGGATTTTGAAATCCTGCATGAAATTTCTAGGAAACTAATAATTATTACTGAACTAGTGGACGCATCCCGCCCAAACGGTGAGACAAATTCTTATGAAATTCCCAAGATGCTCTCTCATTTACGGTAACTCTGACATGAAACAGTGTTATTTTCAGTATCACTGATACGGACTGCCTTAGCTGACAGCCCCGCTATTAGTTAAGGACGGACGGACGGACGGAAGGAAGGAGCGCAACCAAGCAGCACTGGGCTATTATTATATAGTTGGATGCCTTTAGTTTTCTTACTTATACGAAATATTTTCTGAGATTTATCATTAAGTTACCGATATCTTATACCAACAGAGACATATTTACTTCTTGATTTGCGTTTGCTTATTGAGTTCTTTATTAGTCCCATTGACGAAAATTCGAGAATGACTAACATATGGACCATCAATAAGAAACCAGAAAATATTATTTACAATGGCAAGCATCGTGAAACTTTAAAATTTCATTTACCCAAGCCACTTTTCCTTGTATCAAACCACTTTTCATTTCAAAGTTTACGCCCTTGTTTTTTCCGAAACTTGGCCTCAATGGCGTACTTAAGTCGGTTTTGTTCCTCGATCAAGTAATGGAACATCTTGATTATCCAAAATTCGGGCAAGATTTCCGGAAAGCGGCTTTTTAATGGCCTCATAGAAGGCTCTTACAGCACTCAGTTCTCCTCTAGAGCCTCTAGGCCGAGCCGCTAGGGGAGCTGCCTTTACGAGACCGACCGCCTGCTTCCCGCTGTAATGTGTTGAGCATTGCCATCTGAGTGCCGCCTGCAGCAGCCCCTCCACCTTCTGCTCCTCCTGCAGCAGCCCCCTCCGCCTCCTGCTCCTCCTGCTCGTCCCCTCCATTTCCTACTCTTGCTGTTGTGGCATCATCTCCACTTTCTAATTAATGAAAAAATAATTTAAAAATAATTAAAAAATAATTTAAAATAATATAGAGCCACAAGTTTCTATCTATCCCTTTTTTCTTCCTCCTCCTGCTTCTGTTGCTGCACCTTCTCTATCTTCTTTTCTTCCTCCTCCTGCTTCTACTCGTATTGCTGCACCACCTATATCTGCTAATCTGAATCATCGTCTTGCTTCTGTTGCTACTTCTTTTCTATTTCCTCCTTCTACTGCTGCTGAAGTAATTGTATCTCCTCTATCTTCTCATTCTTCTCATCCTGCTCCTTTTGCTGCATTTTTTAACTTCCCCCTTATCCTGATTTTTCTGCTGCATCTCTTCCTTCTTCCTCCTCCCTCTTTTTCTTCCTCCCTCCGCTCCTCCTCCTGCTCCTCCTCCTGCTCCTCCTCCTGCTCCTCCTCCTGCTCCCCCTCCTGCTCCTGCAGCTCCCAGTATTTCTTTCACTCTCTCCTCGTGCTCCTCTCACTCGGACTTCTGCAACTTCTAATTTTTTCCATTTTTTTATTCCCACATTGTAACCCTTGTCTTTTCAGCCCTTCTCACTCACCGTAATTACTTCCTATTCCTTTTGTTCCCACATTGTAACCCACTCTTTCCAGCCCTTCTCACTCACCGTAATGACTCCCCATTCCTTCTGTGCTTTACTCTTATTTCTGCTCCTGCATTAGTCCTCCCTGACGGTCCAATTTTTGTACAAATTTTCATCAGTAATTAAATTGCTTTGTCCTTCGATTGATTTCGACATTATTTCGCTATTATGTTGAAGTTTTCAATCCATATCGAGAGTACTCAGAGAATTACACATATGCCCAATTTCCCAGTCGAATGCTGAAAAATCTAAAAAAAATTCATCACATATGTACTTCTCCACGAAGGATCCTACCATCTCTCACTCAAAAAAACTGAGTGTAGGTAAGCGTCAAATGGTTAAATGGTCGCTGACTAAATGTTCTCCTAAATCAAAGTTTTTGCAAAGGCTTTTGATCTATCCACGTAAATTCACTAAAATTTACTAAGAATTACATCGTTAACAAGACAGCGGGCTGACATCGACCTCTGAGTTCTTTTGACCGGATACCGCGGCCCACTGCTTATTTCGTCCTCTTTCCTGCTCCTCTTCCTCCTTCACCCCTAAACCTTCCTCTTTCTTCTCTTTTTCCTCCACCCTTAACCTTTTTCTGTATTCCACCTCCTCTTCTTCTTCCTCCCGTAACCTTTCTCCTCCTTTTCCTCCACTTCTTCATCCTTTTCTTCCCCCCTCCTTTTCTACTTTCTCCTTCTCTTCCACTTTCCCCCCCCTCTTCTTCTTCTTCCTCCTCCTCTTCGTCCTTCTTTTTCTCCTCCTCTTCCATTTTTGCCCCCTTTTTCTTCTCCTCCACTTTTTCCTCTTCCTCAACCTTCTCCTCCTCTTACTTTTCCTTCTTTTCT
>VOMN01084140.1:0-11838 GCA_014899125.1 Orchestia grillus
ACGTCGGACATTGCTTTGATTTTCGGCGTTGTATTCACTGATAATCTATCTTCAACAAAATCTGGAGAAGTAATGATCGTGCCGATCGTAGTTTGTTTACATTACACGTGCTTCTAGAAGTATCTGAAAGCTTGGTAAGACTTTTTTTAATTAAGATACTCATATTGAGCAATAAAATAACAAAGACTAACCTTGATATGAATTCTGGCAAAATACTTTTATTAGTAAATTATTTTCTTAAATAATTCTCAGGTTGTGAATTTTGTTTTGTTGAAATATTCTGATAAATATAAGTTCTGTGAGTTACCTGTACTCTTTACTAAATACAGAGGGCATAATTTTCAAAATACATCAAAATAGAGTAGTGCAGATACTACTATCCAGGCTCGGTAGTCTCTCTGGAAGATAACACTGCTCGGTTTCTTCTACTACGGCAATTTCAGTTCAAAAGATTCAATATACATCACATTCTTCTAATTACTATCTGAATTTGATGAATATATTCGAAGGTATCACGTTTGACAAGCAAATTTATTCGAGCTCAACTAACCAATAATGTTAATTTCTCAATCGCGACCCTACACACTTTTTTGGATTAGTCTAAGTTTCAAATATTTCAAGAGGAATAGATGTAACAATTAAAATATGAATATTTAAATAAAAAAATTTAAATACGTATTTTAGTTAAAAAATTAAGATTTTATATAGATACATATTTTCGTAATAGATGCCAAGACAATACCTGGCACATATTCTTGCCTGCAACAGTCGATGTCCATTGCTTGGAGTTATGGGTTATTGAACTCGTGTTATTTGCGGTTGCCTTTCTTATAGTAACTGGAACCAGAAAAAAAAAATCGTACAGAAAACATCGAAAAAATGCGCAGGGACAGAATCAAAACCTATTATCGCCGTTGCTGCCTACCACGGTCATTGTGCGTTATGGAACGCGCTCTCGGCGTTGTAAGAGCATCGCTTGTGAACCGTATGACACTTTCACAGCTCACTAAAATGGTCAGAGAAACAAATTAATCGAATTGTGCTGCCAGCACTTTTCGGCTGTTCACGAACGGGTGTCAGATTTGTCTCTCATTAACTACTTTTTCGGAGCTCGAGCGATGTGAATAAAATAAAACCAATCGTAAAAATTCTGAAACACTCGCTATTGGGATGACGTTGATGACGACGATATCATACATAATTCATAAGAACTCATAACGATGATGATAATATTGACGATGCATGATAACGGATGATGACGAGACTAATCCAATCCGGCCCATCCACCCCCGTCAGGGGTCGAGCCCCCTCCGGGGTCCCACACCGGACGAGACTCACAACAACTTTCACGATGACGCCATCGACGTGATAAAATCACAACTTCCATGCGTGATGACGGTCTCAGCATCACGACTCCGTGCTGATGTGACGTCACAAGTAATAATTTCGTTCGCCGCGACTTACTCTTCAGAACTGCCATAAAAGGGGAAAATATTTAACCGTTAGTAATAACCTACGAACATCCCTGATGACCCCCATCACCTGGAGTGTAATCAAGGCGGGGAGGTGCACGGAGTCGCAGGAGACGGAGAGGACGGAGGCGCCGAGGACGGAGGCAGAGCATCCCTGGGGAGGACTGGGGGACTCTGGAGGAAATGGAACGGGGAGGGGGGGCAACATTAATAATGATAAGTAATAGAAGTAGCAATAGTAGTGGTGGTAAGGCTAGCAGCGCTTTAGTATCTCAGACTATCTCGCACCGAAAGAGTAGAGACCATTTACAGTGGTATGGACTTAGGAGAACGGGGAATCTATGCACAAGGTATGTTCCCGCGCAAAATCCCCTGCGCATAGAAACAGCAAGTTAAGAAGGAAGAGGAAGAAAGCGTAAAGAACAATCAGCGAAGAAGGCATGTAAATGAAAAGAAGTAAAGTGTGCACGGAAGATAGAAGTCACGAAGGGCTAACCTAACAGTCCCCATAGCATAAAATAGACAAACCTAATAATAATGATAACAGCTAACTAATAAAAACTATATAAAAGCTACCACATTATCTTAATAAAAACTATTGCACTATCGTACTAAGAACTATTGCACTATCGTACTGAGAACTAATACACAATCGTACTGCGAACTATTACACAATCGCACTAAGAGCTATTACAGAATCGTACTAAGAGCTATTACACAATCGTACTAAGAGCTATTATACAATCGTACTAAGAACTATTACACGATCGTAATAAAAATTACAACAGTTTTTTAAATAGAACTAAAACACTATATCAATGATAACTAACATACTCCCTTAACAAAAATAGGAATCTTTGAAAAAACACTAAAAATAGAAAGAATTCAGCAAAGTATTTTATCGGCAGCTTTTGAACCATAGCATCACGCTTTTCAAGAGACAGTAATCCAAATTATCAGTGTTTAGAAATTACGTCTTATAGATCCTGAGAGCTGTCACTTTGTATTTCAAAAGTTCTCGTTTTTCAGTGTCCCTCTGTATGTATGGGTATATATTTCTTTGTCTTTTTTAGCTCTATAATCACACCAACTATCATCACGTTGAGTTATTTTTAAACTTTGTCGTAGAAGAAAAATTAACTGCTCGCGTATTCCATTAAGCATTGGCCCTGCCAACCTCGCAGTGCGTGACAGGGGCTAGTGTACTGAAGTAAAAAAAAAATTCAAAAAAATGCAGATCGCTGGGGTTTACCTCGTGTTAGTACAACTAATGCGTTATTTAAAAAAATGCGGGGTTAAAACTGGGGTAATTATCGAGCCGCTGCATCGTTATGAAGGTTATAATCATGCTGCTTATTTATACATGGTTATGCCACTCTTGCATTGCTCATAGTCGTAGTTATTTGTGGTTATACTTTTTGAAGAAATGGCACCGGCGGGTGATAGTGGAAAGATTTACATAAAAACATAATAAATGATCTGCGTAAACTTCTTAAAACCCCGATGAATTATAATAAGTGTGCCCCAGTTAAGTTCCGCTACACACTGACCCAATAGAAGCCCACCTACAACTACTGCACAATAAGAGGAATGAAGAAAACTCACGATACCTAATTCAATGCAATCAGTCAACGTTGGTAACGGAACAACCTCCATACTCTCTGGAAGGATGAGAAGGATCCTCTCTCATTGCGCGTTATGAGAACGGATTATCTTTGATGAAAGGATCTTACTTTGAAGTTCTAAGATCAGGACTATTCAGTTCGCGTTGTGCTGTTTAAGTAGTTGATAGTTTCCCCAACACCAGCACTCCTGAGCAATTTTTTATTTTAGCTTCATAGACCAGCTCGCTCAGTGAAGGCATGAAAGCTCCATTCTAGTCAACAAAGGAAGCTGTTTGACACTATATAAAATGTGGTGTTTAAGGAATAACAACTGGAGGTCAACAGCACGCACACCTGGAGGTAAACAGCACGCACACCTGGAGGTAAACAGCACGCACACCTGGAGGTAAACGGCACGTACTACTGGAGGTAAAAATCACTCGCAGTCGTGCTCATCAGATAGATTTAGCTTCAAAGATCAGCAGATTCTTAAACATGTTTATGGTTTACACATTATGACAGAGTTCGTATGTTTTCAACAAAGTAATCAAGAATAATTCTACGTGTAACTCACCGGTCACCTGCACGATGAAGTAACACGGATTATGGCTAAATCCACGGGAATTGATGGCGTAACACGCAATCTCCACAGAATCCGCCATCACTTCTAACGTCTTTTGCCCAGCCGGAAATTCGTGATTAACGCCGCTCGAATGAGACGCCTTGATATCATCAGGAGGGACGAATGAATGACCAAAATGTTCGTCCCTCGGTGATGAGGCTCCCAGGTTCATAGGAGATTGGATGCTGCGTAAATATCTTCCTTCCGTGCACTGTGGTGAAGCTTTCGAGACGTCTCCGTTGCCAGTACTTGCGAGAGTATCTAAGCAGCCTTCAAAGATTTCAGAAGAATGACTGCTTTCGGTAATGTTTTTATTCGGTATACTCCCAGGAAAGTTTACTCTGTCTATGTTTTTCATTTCTTGTAGCGAGTTTTCGCTGACGTAAAACTTCACGTCCGCTTTTCGAGCTAAGTTTTGGATGTCATCCTCAATATATCTCCCTGTTTTGCACCCAGATTTTATTTCACCGCGACACAGGGCAGGCTTAGCAAAATTCTTTTCAAAATTCTCTAATGAGGATTCAACACTCCTTTCGTTACCCTTACGTGCTGAGGCTCGAATTCCCTCTTCTGTTTCAGTCGTACTTCTCTCACCCATGAGAACATTTTTCCCGACATTGTGACCAAAACCGTGTCCTTTTCTCATCGGTTTACTCTTAAGCTGAGCGTTGCGTTTCTCAGTTTTGCCAATTAAACTCATCTTCAGAGACTTGATCAACTTATAACTAAGCTGAAGCCTCGGGTCAGGCGTGGTCGCGATGATGGCTGCATTAGTGTCGTGGTCAGAAGCGCTCCTGTTCTTGTTCCTGTCCTTCCCATCGTCGTTGAGGTTTGCCGAGTCCCCGTCTGGTGTTTTTTTAGCGTTCGCGGTCGTGTTGAAGGAAACGTCCGCATCGGTCTGAGTGTCACGAGCGGAACTAGAGTTTCCGCCTGTAAAAAAGCCGTTCATTTCGTCACCGCCCGAGGTCTTCGACAGCTCAGAATTGGCGTCTAACGAAACGTCGGCAGTTACCGAATAAAAAAGCGCCCCGCGAGTGCGGACCCAAATGTACCCCGTGGCTGGGGGACTGGCGACGATGGGGCAGTGAAGGAGTTGGTCTGGGGAGGCCAACACCCGCTGCGGGGTGGGGGTAGAGCATCGAGGGGGATCTGGAAAATAAGATAAAACTTTTTTACGGTCTTCCCGACTATTTTTATTGTTCATGTCTGGTTATGCTCCTTGCTTGAAATTTTGAACAATGATATTACGCGCCGTAATTTTCGGTTTCAAGATTGAGAAGAAATCTTACGTAACAATATGAATGAATATAACTAAATATCCTTGCTCTAAAGCTAGCGCTGGCACAGCGACCAACTATGAACTCCCTCTTGATATGACAGAAAGAAAGACTTCCAGTCTTCTGCCTCTGTTCTCTCTGCAAGCCCATACAATTACGTCATCAAATAACCTCAACCAATCACCGAGTACAGCCGTCCACCGCATAGAGCGCTAGATCGGTTTTAGACAACAACCGCGTTGTCTTATTTTCTTATATTACACGTTCTATTGGCTCCTCGGGACACGAATATTTTCCGTGCTATTTAATGCGCTCTCTAGTTGACACCGCTCTACGCGGGAGGGGGGGGGCGACTATGGAACGGTTGTCTGCTGGAATCGATTTAGTGTTCTATGCGGGGGATGACTTTACCACGTTTTCGTAACCATTACGAGTTTTCCCTTGAATTTGGTTACTAATTGTAGGCAAATATACCCCCAAAATGGGACAACCAGGTCCCTCTGGCTGTTTTATAAAAATGACTCAATATTAGAATATTAGACGTACACAAATGTTAAATCACACAAACCAAAGCACAAAAAAAGATGTCCCTCGTACACTACGAGTGACGTACTCGTAACACCTGTCAACATACACTGCATAAACTACACCACGAATATAGTACCGTGACTATGTCCCGCTCAGCATCGTGTTCCTTACGAATGGACGATGCTATACCGTAATTACCGCATTAAAACCTTTTCAAATGTTCGTGTACCCTAAGCGAAGTTATAGCACGGAAATTTCATGTGAATGTCAATGAAGGGACACACAAAAAAACTTGCACGCAGTGCGCTGACAAGATCAGCACCAAAGCCTGATGTTGTCAGCAGCGAGGGCGTATGGCGTCAGCAGCGATGGCGTACGGCGTCAGCAGGATTTGGGCGTGAGAACTCGGCAGCTTGTGGCAAGTATTTTCTCAGGGGAAGAAATAAATCTTCGCAAATCCGAGGGAACTTTCAGCGCCGCAAAGTTTTAAAAACACGAAAGCGAGCAAAGTTTGCTGGAGCTTCGAAAACTGCTCAACGTTCTTGCCTTAAATTATGTAATTCGACTACGGTCGTTACGAAGTATTGATCATGTAATTGATTATGTAATTGGACTTCGATCGTTACAAACAGTTGATTATATAATTGACTATACAATTATGTAATTGGACTTTGATCGTTACAAACAGTTGATTATATAATTGACTATACAATTATGTAATTAGACGTTGATCGTTACCAACGGTTGATAATACACGGTGGGCCAGAAGTTAGGTATCCTCTCATGAAATTGTGTCCTAAACATTTGTTAACGTATCAGTGCTACCGATATCGGTGAGGGTACCTTACTTTTGGGCCACCCTGTATACTTGATGATGTAACTGGACTTTGATCGTTACGAACTGTTAAAAAAAATGAGATGTTGAATAATTTATAATCGTCCATCAATTAAATAGATAGAGTGGGATCGATATTGAAATGTAGTACGTGTAACATACTGTATTTTAGTTTGGAATTCTGAATTAAAAACGTAGCGTAACTAAATTCTACTGTTAACCTTATCAATTCAGTTCTGATAAAAGTTATCACATTGATAAGAAAATTTAAAATTCCTCATCAGAATTGCAATAAATATAACAAAAAACTACAAGTAAGTATAATTACACAACATGTATGACAAATTAGAATCTCTTAGGTGTCGTTACACAAAGTTATCGAGAACAGAGCTTTTGGAAAATATTTCCAAGGCTTGAATATTAAGAAGCATTTTGCGCTGCGTCATCCCATGACGTCATTTTCACACGACTTCAGTTCTTGCCTTCAATTTTTAAACGAATTCACGGTTGGATTTGAGATTTTTGTGATACACGTTTGCTAGTGTGTGTGTGTGTGACCCGCCGGCATCTCACATACTCTAAAACCTATGTGCTAAAATGCCGCGTGAGATGCCGGCAACCACCGTGTTATACATGTGCATGTACCCCAAGATCATTAAAAAACGTGTTATAATTTATCGTGTTTTGATCGTAGTCACACAATACTTGTGCTCGAATTGTTATTGGAGCGTAACAATTGCAGTGTATTTCTTTTGTAACTTCGCAATCACCCTATATTTTTCGAGTACATTGCGTGAAAGGGAAGTTAAAATCACTCTTATTTGCGCATTCATACTCTACGTGAGTCAATAGCTAAAGAAACTACTCTCAAGTCAATACATCTAAACGTTACAATAGATTACAATTAATTTTTTCTCGCATCATCTTCAAACCAATCAATCAGTAACATGGGGTTATGGGAAGTATGAAAACTTATAGAGCGTCGCAGTATTTCTGGTGTTCCCATAGAGACTTTAGCAACGTTATTTCCACGTCCCTTACGGCATCAACTGTCTCACAGCATCAACTGTCTCACAGCATCAACTATCTCACATAATCTACTATCTCGCATCTTAATTCGGTACTATTACGAACACTAACGAATGTGCGTTGTGTTGCGCGTAGAGCGAGAAAAAAGAGCGAGATAGCTCCTTTATTGTCAGAATTTACTATGCAATCTGTAAAGTATTAACTGCGTAATGTACGTCAATGTAAAGGTAGATCTTTGTAATCTTGTAGGGTGATTACGTTTGTCGCGATACGTGTACGAGACTTCGATTCTATAACGTGCTTCAGGTAACAAAATGTTTGAGTCAGTGCTGTGCTCTAAGTTTCTGTCTGCGATGGTGACAATGTGAAGATGGTGTGATAAGGTGTGATAAGCTCCCTGGAAAAAAAATTAGTGGTTTTCTACTAATATGAAGTCAGCCAAGAATGTCACGAATAAAGTCACGAATAATGTCGGCCATTCTGGGCGGCATTAAGTCTACAAGTGCTCTAAAGAATATTTGGTGTATTTCAAGCCACTCTTGCATCAACTGATATCGTAGTGTGGCCACAGTACGTGGACGATCTTTTCGACGTTTAACTTGTCGTTCTAGGTGATCCCACAGCCTTTCGATTGGGTTCATGTCTGGGGACGTAGCTGGCCAATTGAAATGCCTGAAACGTCCTTAATGCCTCCCATGCAAATTCATGACACGTCTAGCACGATGCAGACGGCAGTTATCGTCCTCGAAAAGAGCTCGAAAAACATTACGTGACTAATTCTTTTCCCAAGGGAAGGAGATAGGGAAGGAGGGAGGGGAGAGGGAGGGTCACATAATCATGGAAAGTTAATTCCGTTGTCTGACGGCAAAGAACTACGGTAGTAACCCAAGAATGGACCACTCAGCTCGTTGTGGTTACTATTTTTCCACCATTTCTCTATTTTTAACAAACTATACACACGGGAACAAGCAAATCTGCTAGCGAGCTTGTCACGTTAATTGACTGCTTTCATCATGGAATTGATATGAAATGAAAATTTGGGCTAAAAATTAACGTTTAAACTATTAGCCTCCTCGATTAGATCATTTCTTTGCATTGTAGTTACTGTATTTGCTTCAGATGTTGAAATCTACCTTCAAGATTGCAGCGTTATTCTTGTTATGGTATCCAGGACGGCGTTACTCACGCGTTACGGTGACCAGGACGGCGTTACTCTGGCCGTCACCCTCGGAGTTACTGGCCACGCAAGTGTACAGTCCACCGGCCGCAGACGTCGTCTTTTCAACCTCAAACTCAACCCTCAACTCCTGACGCGCGGCTGAGTTGAGGAGCCTCTTCAACATCGAGACGTTCGCGGTCTCGTTAACGGGCCCTGTCAACCCACCGCCCACACCCAATTTCTTCTTAGCAGGCCTAGCTTTGCTCGAAACAAACTTCTCAAGGATGTTCCGATAGCGCTGCATCCTGGCAGCGGGCTCCTCCAACACTGTTCTCCAATTGTCATCAAAATCGTACACTCCTGACACTTGCGCCGAGTGCTCACCGGAATTGCGGGTTCCGAGAACATTTTGTTCGTGCTTTGCGGCGGAATTTTTAGAGGGAACTTCCCTTTGCGTCTGTCGACTTCCACCTAAATTAGAGCCTTGAATTACTGAACGATGCGCACGCAAGTATTTACGACTTCCACCTAAATTAGAGCTTTGAATTACGGAACGATGTAAGCGCAAGTATTTACGACTTCCTTTGGTTGTGAGGTACGACGTATCGGAGTCTCTTCTTTTGACTAATTTCTGTCCGTAGAAGTGAAGAGGCCCTCGACTTTTATCGCGGATACTTGCCACCCCAAAGTTTACTCGTCTTCGTTGGGTTTTGATGCCGCCGTCAGACCCAAACCCAGCCCCAAACGTCAAGTTTTTCTGCAGAATTTCCAGGACCGTCAAGCCTTCTTCTCTGGCGCCGGCAACGCGCCACTGGAGACGCTGGACCCTGGACGAGTCTTGGCTCCTCTTCCGCAGGTGGGGAACTTTGAGATTCTCGTGGTCGACCTTCTTTTTACTCACCACTCGGCCCTGCCAGCTCAAAACACACAAAATTGTCAAATACTTCGCAATGATCCAAGCGAATGAAGGTAAATTAAAACATTGGTCCATAAGAAGTACTCCCTCTGGTCGAAAAGATTTGGTGCACACTCAGAAAAACAGTCCGAGTTTTAAATAGACTCGTTTTGTGTGTGTTTGTGATAAAACTTAGTCTTATAGAGCCCAGAAGCGAAAGAATTTACGGGTTTCGTCCAAAATTCATTGATAAATAAAAACACGGCTGTTTCTTCCAGTGGATGATTTTGTAAAGACAACCCGCAGAGGCTAAATACATGTAAAAATGAAAACAAAAATGCTGTGAAAAGGAAACAAAGGCACGAAAAGCCCGTCTTCCAAGCACGGCTAGACAGACCTAAAGATCGTCAGCCAGAGCGCGGTGATATCAAAATGTTGCAATCACATTCCGTATTGAAAGCAACCTTGCGGGCAAAATTTGGTGTCCAGCTTTAGCAACTTCGTCCGATATATTCGTGACAATGGATGTTTCGAACCCGAAACACATCACAGGTCGAAAGAAAAAAGAAAACCGTTCACAGCTGGAAAAATAAACGACAAAAGTTAAATGCACCAACTGTTTCCGACCAACGATGGAAGTTAAATGCACCAACTGTTTCCGACCGGAGAGAGTAACAATAAAAATTTCAGAAAAGGGGCATCAATTTTCATACAGGATTAGTGGCGCAGGAAATTTTCGACACAGGAAATTTATACACCACTGGAAACTTGCAACAGGATTAATGTTTATCCATCTTATTACATGATGAGAGGAGTCACAAGTTGCAAGAGAATGCATCCAGGAGGACGATGGGACTTTGAATGCAATTCCTACGGAATATCTTTTTTTAATGACGTACGTGCGTCCTGACGCAATATGTATTTTAATGGTTGTATTTGAGGATATTTCATTGACGGATCAAAATAGGTTGGGAATTTTTTGAAGCACAGCTAATAGAGAAAATTATTTCCTATTTAGCACCATAAATTTATTTCTAGTTTTTTTGATAGTATCGAGGAAAAAATTAACACCTGTTAAAAATGAAATTCGATCGCTGAGGATGTGAATTGCGAGTGAAAATATAAAAAATAAAAGTGCTTAACAGATGAAGCTGGAATAAACGCCCCTTACATGCGCAAAGAATTCATACATAAAATGTTGAAAGAGTTTTAGCATTCGAATTAGCAAACTCAATCGACCAGCAGGAATGGAGATTGTGCGTGCTGCTGACGGCGAGTAAGGTGGCTACGGTGTGGTAATTTCTACAGCAATATCGAATTGGCAAAGAAACTTCATTAATTCCAACACAATTGACCTACAGCACATCGTTGGGTTTTCAAAGCTTTATAATTACTGACGAGTAAGTGATGAGAGGTTCAAGCTTCTTTTCCGACAGAGGCACTCCTTTAGCATTTAAAAATCCGTTTACTCAGCCGGGAATGGAACCCTCACTTCCCAGTTGTGAGCGGAACGCATTACCAGGACGTCGTGGACCGTTCAAGAGATTTTAAACTACAGAATTCAAGGGGTACGTCACGACAGCGAGCTCATGTTTCGGATTGAGATCTCAGCCATGTGAGAGACATAAGAGCTCATGTTTCGGATCGTGATCTCAGCCATGTGAGAGACATGAGAGCTCATGTTTCGGATCGTGATCTCAGCCATGTGAGAGACATGCCGTATAAATGGAAAGGATTAATTCCCCCATTGGGGTTTTTGGATTAATGAACGTGTTAACCTGACAGTTCTAGGACCATGCAACTAAAAATTGATTTCGTACTGGATTATGCTTATCTATCTTGAAAGACTTCTGGAGAGATGATGCGTTATGCCACCAAAAGTGTAAAGCAGTCGGCGCCAATGAATCATTAACTAAACAGGGAATATTAAAATCCAAAAATTAAAGGTAAAACCATAAAGGTGAGCCAGAAGAAACTTTTCACGAGTCCAACCCTCGCTGCTCGAATAACGAGAACAAGGAATAAAATTTTAAAAGCAAAAAAAATGCTAATGAAATTGTCCTGTTCACTAAGGATCCGTTACATAGACCAGCTCCATCATCATTAAAAAGCCTCGTCGAAGAGACCATGGTCAACTTTTTCAATGAGCTTTTCCTTCGCTTCGAAATTTCTCTTGAAGTGCGATTGAACCTTTTCATAAAAACTTATTTTATCAATAAGGCTGCATTTAGCTATGCCCGCAAATCCATCAGCAGCCTTACAAGCGTGTGCAATAAAGCTCCATTTAGCTATCACACGAACAGCTAGCTGCAGCCTTATGGAAGTGGATTTATAATCCAAACAGACAGTAAAGGTTTGACACTTTAAGAGCGATTCTCCATACAGGTAAAGTTTCATGTCGACAAATATCTCCGTTG
>VOMN01084147.1:0-24519 GCA_014899125.1 Orchestia grillus
TGGAATACAAATTAAATTTTGTCCTAATTTTTTACCCCGCCATCAATTTTTTCGTTACTTGCTGACTAGGAGGCAAGCGCGCTATCCCTTGCACTATAAAGCCATAAAAATGAACAGAATTTCAACAAAGCTCGTTTGATGTTCTAGGCTAACTAAGATTATTTACCTTGCACACGGACAGTCTCAGGACGCAAAGGTAAGGCAGAGTCGTCCGTCACCTTCTTGACGAGGTTTAGGACGTCGTGGTAGTCCGGGAACTCTCTGTGCTTGTTAATCCATGCAGAGATGCGTTGGTTTATCTCATTATAACGTGAACCTTCATAGCGGAAGCGCTTCTCTACAGGCCTGCCAGTGGAGCGGGAGCATCCGGCTAGCTTGCAATAATAGTCATCCAGCTTCATGAACTGCATCTTCAGTCTGGAGGAAATTATTTATACTTCAGCGAAATAAAGATGCACAGGCAAAAATTAAAGAAATAAGGGTGAAGTCTTCAACAAGTCACGAATTTAATCTATGCAAAGTATGAAATAAAAAATGAAACTCTCCAACGTAATTGTTCATTCTACAACAGCCTATTTTTGAACAAAACATGATGTACAATTGTTACATATTAATTGCTTTCAAAAATGCTGGCTTTTTTAAAACAAAATCTAAAATTAGTATTAATTAGTTAGTTTAATTCTTTAAAGCAATAAAAATTGCGTTTTTAACGATTTGGCTGCAGGTGGGGGCTTTAAAAAAAAAAATTAGTTAGTTCAAAGCTCCCTAGCCACACTAAAGGCGATCTTAAGAGCGCGAACGTAAGGGACCATTAGGTATGTACTTTTGAAAATGTAGAATGTATGTACAGGTGAATTCCCACACAAGATTTCCAGCACGTAGAAATAGCAAATTAAGAAAGAAGAGGAAAAAAAATAAAGAGTAATCAGCAAAGAAGACATGAAAATGGGAAGAAGTGAAGTGGGCAAAAAAAGAAGACCCAAAGGCCTAGCTATAGCTGAGGTAACGTAACAGTGCCCCTCTGGCATAGGATATATAAACCTAGCCTATGCCTATGGCCTATCTATCTTATACACCCTGAGGGGAAAAATAGTAACATGTAAACTTTAGCCTCTAACTAACTGTTAATTTAGATTAAAATCTTCCCATTGATGAGCAAATTTCATATACAAATTTTTCTCAAAAAAATCTAGACTTGTACATAAACCATGGAAATTAATCACTAGGGAACAAAATATACAATAAAACAGCAGCAATACAAAACAATTTATAATCAGAAAATAAATTTGGCCAAAGCTCACATTCTAAGAAATACTGTACAACTTGTAATCCAACTCACCTTTCTTGCACAAGATATGCTGAATTGTCTTCGTCATCAAGATCAACTTCAGTCTCATCGAGTTGTTTAATTTGCTCATCCAGCTTCTTCATGGTTTTCTCAATTTTTCTCAGCTTCCTCTGAATAGCAGTGTCTTCTTTGGATGCTGGCTGCAGCTCCTCAGCAGTGTCAGGGGCCTGAACATCACTGGACGAGGCCTGCACGCAAGCATCGCACGTCTCAGTGTACAGAATGATCACAAAAATGCAAAAGACTTAATATTGATAGTATAGTAACACCCATGATACAGATGAACCCTACAACAATGGAACTCCAATAAATAGAGTAGATACATAGAAGTGATAGAATAATATGGTATGATAAATGTAAAAAATCATTAATAGTGTAAGATGACAAATATTTTTCATGAACATCCTATATTTACAATAATCCATCAGGCAAACCATTTGAAAAATGCAGCCAAATCATTATGTACAATGGAGCCAAAAGTCATTGCCCAAATTTAATTTCCGAACTACTCAAATGCGATATTCAAAAATAGAGCCCATGACCTTTACATTTCTTAGTAAAGCAAGAATTGCCATAGGGATCTTTGAAAACTAGAAAAAAGAGGATTATGAATCATCATAGAGCATTCCTTCAGCACAAAAGCAACTCTTGATGCTGGTATTGTTGTCTTCTAAATATTTTCTAGAAAATATACTATTATACACAAATGTGAAAGAGACTGCTTTGAATGTTGCATGAAAAATGATTGACAGAATATTCTCCAGTTTTTAGTTTCCAAAGACATAGAACTTTGAAATAAATTCAGAGCTCATACTGGCCTCTTTGGAAGAGAATAGCAATGCAAGTCATCACGATACATAACAAATAAGCTAATATGTTCATGTACAAATACCTACATAATTCCTCATGACCACACCAAAAATCATATATAGCCATAGTGATTGAGTCTGGATATTGCAATCGTACACACATCACTAGATCAGTATTTGGAAAATCGTAACAATTCCTTTAAGATAAGTAACTTATTTTTGTACATGTTTCAAGAATTTCCCCTTACAATTACTTGAACACTTTGATGTTTTGAGATCAAACTTGAGATCATAACAAACCTTGCACATAGATTCCATATTCATCCAACTCCATACTAAAGGGTCCCATCTATTCCAATGCAAGATAATCTGAGTTACTAAAGCACTGTTATTCTTACAACTGCTATCTAATGTAATCTGAGTAGTAGTCATAGTTATTCATGTAGGTAATGATTATACTATCAATTTTCATTTAGATTATTAGCATTTAATTCTATGCATAAAAAAATGACTCAAGAAAATAAATTTTGCCTGAGTATTTTAGAATCCGAAAGAATTAAGCTTATGAGCACTCCTCATACACCGGTAGCAGCCGTGGACGCGGTTGCCGCTGTGGCTCAAGATACTTGAAGCTACAGTTCAAATATAAACAAGAAGAATAGCTTCAGGTGCCTAAACTTTAAATACAATACCTTTAACTTTTCAACCAGAACTTACAAATAACTGTGCTAAACGTTAACAATGAACAGAAAGTAAATAATGGTCAGTGCATTTATGTAATATTTATATTTAGTATTTTGAATACTATCAGCTTAATAAGAAAAATTTATTTTATGCTAGTTTCCTCCACCTCATTTAAATCTTGGCTTAAACATTCATCAAGAAATTGCCAGTGTGGTCAGTAACATTGGCTACTGACTTGTCTGAACACATTAAGTACGAGAACCATACACGCCAAAACGACTGTCGCATTGCTTTTCAGCTCAGTGGTAAATTTACCAAGATTTCAGTTCCCAGTTTTGTTCTCTCATATCCTTTTCCAGACTTCCACCTCGTATCAATACATATGTGGTTGGGCATTCGTTTTGTGATTGATAAAGAATTTAATACACACTTTAGTTTAGTAACCCTGGTTGCACAAGTTTGAAGCAAGACCTATACAAATAGTTACAGCAGCACTGTCCTTGCCAAACAGTCGACAGCCACTTTAGCATCAATAAGTTGCCCTGGGGCTGTGATGAGAGGCTTAAGTTGGGTGTGCAGTCTTGTTTGCCTAGCTTGGTCAATCATGTCTGATGAATGTGATAAAAGTTTGTCCCACTCTAGTCATTGTAGTACTGTCGTTTCGAATTCATTCAGCAAAGATGTCGCTGATGCTACTGCAAAAGCATTATGTAAACTGTTTGATGCAAGCTTATCTTTTGGAGGGAAGGACTTCAAACAATCTGCTGGTTATAGTGAGAAGAGAACAATAAACTTGAAAATAAGTGATACTCTGCAAAGTGAGCTCTTAACAGAAGAAGGAAAAACTTAGCAAGATGGAGAAAAAAGAACCTTAAAGATAAACCCTTCCTCAACTACATCAAGAGTCGAGGATCAAACTGCTGCATACCTCACTCTCTAACTACAGCATTGAGACGGTAACTCATTCAACTGGTGGAAAAGCAATGGAGAAATACTTCCCCATACTGAGCTCAAAAGCAAACAAGTTTTTTTCTGCACCTCCCTCATTAGTGAAGAGTGAATGCTTATTTAGCATTGTTGGCAATATTTATACTCCACACAGCAGCACTTTAAAAGCAGATGTATGAGAGAAGTTGATGTCATACCTTACAATTTGCAAGCACTCATTGAACTTTAATTATAAAACTTTGTTCCCAACAATTAAAACAATTAATGAAATTTTGCACTTTCTATGTTGCCTGCATCATTTATTTTCTTTGAGAAGCATTAAATGGAAAGCTTTAGAGTATGATCCACCATATTTAAGCAAGTGCTTTAGTTTCAATGCTGAGATGTTATAATACAAGTATTACACATGATTTTTTATTTCATCATCCTTGCTTTCTTAGATATAAGTTTGATGAGCAGGAAATTCAGTGTAGCTTAAATTTTTTTTAAGCATTGGTATCAATGACAGTGAAGTATAGATGAATATGAAGTATCAAAGTACCGGTATTGCCCATTAGTGAGGTGTGGGTATCGGGAGCATAAGCAGTATTGGGACACCTCTAAATAATATGTTTTAAGGGTAAAGACCACAAAAAGTGAAATCTAGAGAGCTAAGTTCTTTGGTTTCTAATCATCAAATGGCAATAGCAGGTATGCTAATCTGGCTATGAACAGCTAGATCTAGAAGCCTGCGTTCATTATTGGAGGCATGAAAATATGGTCATAAAATTTAAACCTGACAACCATCAGCTCATCAGAAGTGTGAAAATATATCGTTTTTAAATTAAGCAAACTGCGATCAAATTCGATATAGTGGGCAAGTAAACTTTACCTCCTTGTATGGGACATCCTTGTAGCTCTTCATGCAGTCAAGAAAATCTTTGATGAGAACATACACGTTGTCATTATTCATGCGCTGCACCGCAACTTCAACATTGTTTAAAAATGTTCTGCCCACAAAAAATGAATTGTCAAACAGAATTTCCAAGAGCAACACATTACACATTATTATTATTATTATTATTTGAGATGAGGTACTATTATCTTTAGCCATACCAACCAACTAGGCAGATTTCAATTCTGGCGTTTCAATAACTGACAACTACCCAGTGAATAACTTTTCTAACTTTTTTGCCCTAATCAAAATCTTTTCATACTCTCATTAGATCTCTGAAGATAATTTTTTATGAGTTACCAAGTTGGTTACCTACACAACTGAATTCTGCATCTACAACTTACACTAGAGACCAAACCTATTTTTCTTTTCTTTCCACATACTTGAATACGTATCTTAGACAACATTAACAACATACTTGGATCCTATCCTGCATTAGATGTTTACAGTAACACAGAAATACCTAATCCTAAATCCATCATTGATTTAATTGCAATTGTTGGTATAGTAGGTTTTTTAAATTTGTGATCAAGGAAAGTTTCAACTTGCAATTAATTCCCAACTAGCAAAAAATTAGAGAGTTTCACAACACAGAAGTTTGATTAGGTATAGAAATTATTGCAGAGGAGTTTTCTTTATGCTGCACCATTGCAAAGCTTGAGAGAAATATTACGGTGGTGATTTATAAAATTCAAAGTAACCATTTGCTTACCACAAAAATAAAGGAAAATTTGTCCTTCCATTCGAATGGAAAAGGTCAACAATATCCAACAGCTAAAATTGAGGCCAATTCAAGAGCATCTCTGAAATTAGTTTGTAGTATGTAATCCCACCAGAATTCCTAACAATAGTTACCTATGAAAAAGCAAGACACTACAATTATGAAAATAATCACAGATGCCCAAGCAAAAAAATAGACGGACAGTAACTGCCACCAATAATAATCTACACATTTTGCTTTTCATCTCATTAGTTTCTACCAATTCGAATTTGACAAGATATAACTATAACACCTTTGAGACTAAAACAGCCCTATTGTGGAACCAAGGAAAAACTGCTGCCTTACAATGAACAGATACATACAGGAATGGATGACATAAAATTAAATAAATTGTTAAAACAGCGTGCTTGCTTCAAGAAAACTTATTTTACAGGGTAAATGACAGTGCAATATGGGCCATTTAACTCACTTTGAATGAATAAAAGATGTATGTGCCAAATAATAATATTTCCAAATTTTGTCTTCAATCTTCCTGTCATTCCGGTCCAGCACTCCTTTCAGTGAAGTCCATTTTTTGATAAACTGTAGAGTAAAAATAGTTGTAGGACACCACAGGATATATGTTAGAAAATACAAAAAATGCAGGTCAATATAAAAATAAAATAACCCATGCAGAAGCATGCCTCTTGCTAAAGTTCATTTAAAATTTATTTGGCTGCACTTGTGAAGGCACAAGTTGAAATGAATAGTCCTTAGATTCTTTTAAATTTAGCACAACATGAGAAATTATAACACATCATTTGAAATAAAGACTATAGTGTATCAGAAGCAGAAAAATAATTGGAAAGAATACTCATAATTACCTCAGAAACAGATGCTTTGCTGGCATCAGATTCAACCTGATCTTTACTACCTTGCTTTTCACCACTGGAGCCTGAAGGAACCAGCTTGTCCTTCTGGTGACTTGAGACAGGCTTTGAGGTCCCACACGGACCACTCATTACACACTGGATATCTTCATCTTGATTTGACGGGAGTGACGTTTGGATTTCATCAGCAACCCTTAGCCTCTTGACATTAGAGTTACTCTCACCAGAGGCATCAAAATCTCTCTTTCTTTTATCACTTGAAGCTTCACAAAGAAACTTGCTCATTGACACCTGGAAGAAAAATTTCCATTTCTTAAGAGTGGAACATGTATGTCTGGTAACTCCTAAACCGAGATTGAGATAACACAAAAATAATGGCGAAAATAGCTAAACCAGTTGCTTCTCAAACTTTCCCCTCAAAAGCCAGGCATGCATTTGTTGAAGTCAATAACGCCAAACTACATTTTATTTTTGTTTATTCCATCTCATTTACCAAAATCAACATATTTAATGTCTGCAGTAACATTAGTCTTAGTACTGTTACTTTTACAATGATTAAATTTGAAAAGAAGTTCGTTATACATTCATTTTGACAATAGTTTAAATAGAACATCCTCCACTCATCAATGCAAAATCCTATACTTTTAATTTATACATTTATGGTCAGAAATATTCACAATTTTTTCAGAGATAAAATTTTCATAAACAACAAACGAATACCTATCACTATACAGAACATACCATGTTTAAGGAGGCCTGGGTTTAAAGAAGGCACAAAAAAGTAAAACCCAGATGACAAATACAATCTAAATACACCAAATACCAGTTCACATATGACAAAGATCTCACAGTTTCTTCTTGGAATATGGAAAACACAATTATTTCATAATCCTGAAACAATCATTCTACCCTTCACCATGAAAAATAGATTGCCCATTTCTGTTTTTACTGAGTTAGTTATAGTCATAGTTTAAAGCTCCCTATCCCCCTAAAATATGATCCAAAGAGAGTGAAAAGAAGGAACCATTAATTATGGAGTGGACTAGAGAAACAGGGAATTTCTGTAAACAGTATGTACCCACACATGATCTCCAGCACATGGCAGCAATTTAAAAATGAGAGGAGAAAAAGCTAAATAAAACATAACAAAGATGTGAAAATTGAAAGAAGCAAACTGGGGCACTAAAAGAAGTCCCATAAGCTTGGCTAAAGCTAAGGTAGTCTAATATCTGTTTTTTTATAACTGTCTAGAAACCTTCTCTTCTTGAAAAACAAAGCCACTACAAATATTTGTGCTTTACCACTGTTTTTTCACAAGTTGAAGTTTAAATTTTATTTGTTTCATGAGGTCAAACAAAATTAAAACAATTTGAAGGCCATGACATAATTACTAAAGTGATGGAAATAGGTATAAGACACCCAATCAAATTGTTGAGAATTTTCTTATTACTGCAAAATTACTTTGAAAATTAGTGTATGGAACATAGATTGTATGGGAATTAGCTCACATATTTGTTTTTAAGTACATCTCCATTCAAAAAAACGATCTTGACAAACACATTTTTATGGGGGGAAATAGCTATCAGTGTTGAAAATTTGAATTTAGCAGGAAATGGAACAAATTTCAATATTTACATTTATACACTTTAAATTGCAGTACTTCACCACACCTGTTCAGCACTGAACCAATAAGATTTCCAAGTTTCGCCAAGAACTTCATTCCAATACTGTTTAATGCATAACTTTAATATCTCTCTGGCTTTAAATTGATATCCATTGTTGCACACTCTTGACAAATTTTCTATTATGTTAAAGTCTGGAGACTGAGCAGGCCAGTCCAAAACTTCAATGCTTGTTTTAAACCAATGTTTTCTGAGCTTTAAAGGTGTATGTAGCTGTGTTACCCAGTTGAATAATGGCATTATTTTTGTTTGGATGATTCATAAATGGGACAAGACTTTCTTTTACCACATTGATATACCAAGCAGAGTTGCTTTCCCTTCCATTACTATTAAATCAGCCTTTCAAGATGCAGAAAAAGTTCCCCAAATCATAACAGATCCTCTAACAAATAGTTTTTGGGTAACAGCTCCTCATGCTTCCTAAAATCATGCCAATAACACTAGGAACTTTCATGCCTATCCAAATTAAACGTTTCTCATCAGAAAGACGACAGTTTTCAATTTCTTCATTGTTCATGTTACTTTCTTCTTTACCTAATCTACACACACCACTTTGTGTTTAGCAGTTAAGCAGGGAAAAGTGACTTTCTTGTATTGATCCTGTAATGGCGGCCAACTGAAGCATCCGATCGCCTTTCCTTCAGAACATCAAGCTCAATCTTTTCTCTTTTATTGTAAACAACTTTATGGTGCTTAGGTTTGCTGCCACAAAGTGCAAAAGTTGCATAATGTTTGGATCGTATTGTAGGGTTTAATTAAATTTAGTCTTCAACAAAAATTTTACAAATAGTGTGTACACACCACAGATGAAAACTATGCACACCCAACAGTCAGATGTTAAAATAAAATGGAACAGCTCAGAGAGGTAACTGTGCACAGTGAAAGAAAATGGGATGTGACAGTTAATGAGCCAATCATCGACTGGGATACAGAGCAGCAATCTCTGGTTGGTCACTTTCCTTCAATCAACCAATTGAGAGTTGTGACCAATCTCATTTCAGCAAGTAGCACCTCAAATGAGCACAATTACTACATTTGGTTTTTGGAGTGTATTCATTGGCCAAATAAATATGCTATTTGCTATAAATAGTAATTTTTTATGGTTTGAAATATTCTTTTAATGTCGGAATTAATATTTTTCATACATTTTATTCTTTTTGTGATTTTTTATACAAAATTCATCAAATCGGTACATTCCTGTAGAATATGTACTACGCATGTGCAAAAATCCTCTAGGCAGAATACCGCAAAAATCTATGAAACAGTGAGTTTATGATACATGAACCCCAAAGTAGCAAGGTAACAGTTTTATTATGCCTCAGATGGCTTAAAATCATGATAAGAGTTGTTTATAATCTGCCCATGCCCCTATTTTCCTTTTACATTCAGAAGTAAATTAGTAAAATGAATTTTCAAAACTGTTTTGTAATTATTTCAACAACAAGAGATGTAGTTTTGTAAATAATTTTTTTAGTAAAAATATACTATAAAATTGGACATATATATTGATTCTCCTATAATTTATGTTCCACGCACCAATTTTCAAAGGAATTTGTAAGGTAATTGGAAAATTCTTAACAATTTAATACTTATACTTATTTACCCAACTTTATAAAAAAGTGCATGCTGCACAAACCTGGAAGTCAATTGGTGTAACATAAAGGTAGCAGATATATCATCATTATTAAATTTCTAAAAGCATGTATCATTTAATGCACTGGATGAGGGCTGGATCATAACTAAAGAGAAAGAATTTTGATTAGGTTCGTTACAGACACAATTGTATCATTATGTTGCTCATAATTTTTTAGAAAAATATACATTTTTAGTAATGAGGTACCTACCTATTAGATGCAACAATTGAATTTGGATGATCTATGTGACAAGACCCAACAATGACTGAGCAGTAAGTTATTCAATATCTATTCAACATGGCCTCACACTTTATTTCAACATGGTAAGTTGACAATTGTATTTAATAATTAACTGCACCATCTGTAGGGCTCATCTTAGTTTTACTTTAATTAAACATGCATGTAACAGTGTTGAAATGCTGTTCAACAGTGTTCAATGCTGATCCAAATCGTTCAGTCTCACAAAGGCACAAAAATTTTGATGTGCACAGGTTTTTCCTGAGGCTTAATTAAAAATATTCATTACTGCCACTGTTTCTTCAGATTTATCTCAATTTCAACAAATAAGTTTGATGACATTATTGACATACAATCAATTACCTAGCAAATATAAAGTATATAAAGTATTTACTTGTACTAGTTCAAACCACATGACATATAATTTGATAAAAAAAATTATTTCAAGATTTTTGCATCAAACATTCTATTCATGCACTACTATCAACCCTATGAAGCCCACTGTCAAGAATTATGGACATTAAAAACAATACAGTTTAGTTTAAATTAGAATTGTTTCATTCAAAACTGTACTTAATACAGTACCTAAATATTCAATAACATGAACTTCATTGACATGGATTCATCAAAAATCTGGAGAATTTCTCCAACTAGACACCTTCCTATAATCCAGATTGAATGATAAAATCCAAACTCTGATATGTGATGGATGAGGTCCAGTAACAAATGCGTACAGCAAGAAACAAAATAAAATAAGATTTATTTTGTTTCATCTTCAATAAGTGTTTACCGTCATCACATATACATTTAAACTTGCAAGTTATTTAATCAATGCATGAGTATTTACAAAGGCTTTGCTAAAGTTTAGATTTTCAAAAACCTGGATAGGTTCTTGTTCCAAAAAGTTTAAATTTTTCAAGGTTTATTGAATGCACACAAGTGCATAAAACATAAATTACTGCTTTCACAATACTTAATTCATTTATAAAGCAAATTGATCCTCTTAGCATTCAGGTGTATACTTGCGCAAGATAAACTTTCTACAACAAACACAAGGGAAATTTGAGTTTATTAATCAAATACTTTTGTATGGTACTGCCACTTGAGTAGCATTGACCATTCTCATAGAATATTCCTACATTCTGTAATGTCTCTTGTTTAATACAATACTATAATTAAAACATGATTCTTGAGTGACTATACATATTTAAGAAAATGTTTCTGTCTATTAAGTTAGCACATTTTATGTATACAGTAAATACACAGCTGTCAAAATATTAGCATCATCCCTGCTTATTAAAATTATCATTCCTCATAGTTAGACTTGATAATATATTAATACAAGCTATGCTATAACAAGGTAAGTTTAACCACTGCAAAAATAGTATAAGCATCTTAGCAACAAAAATAAGTTAAGGAACCAAAAGTGCAACTCTTCCAAGTTCAATTCTTTAGCTAATTCCCCAAGCGGAGTATAGAATCAAGGAAAAACAAAGGGCTTACTACATTGTAAAACAAAATTTACTCTGAAAATAGGTATTTTTCATTCTGTGGATTACTGCCTCTTTAATGTTACTTCAATTTTAAATTATATGATAAAGAGATGAAATACAACAGATAGGTTGAAGTTCAGAACTTCTTCAAAAGGTAAGTAGATACTGGTCAATTCTACCCAGAAAACTTTATGGATAGATATTCTGGTTTTCTCAGATGAGGTATGATACTTGCAATATAGATAACATGTAAGTCAAACAATTTTACAAAAACTGACTTGTAAATATTAATTGAGCAAAATTGTTAACTACAGTTAAGTAAAAGTTAGACATTAAGTTAGATACACCACCACTACTAAGAATCTATACATAATTTAAATTGCAACACAATTATGCACACACCCAAAATAAGACAATAGATCCTCTAAACTAAATCAAAGCAACTGCAATCCTCACCTGAGTTGAGCTACGAATAATGGATTTGATCTCCTGACGAGAGCTTGAAATAGGAATGGTGTATCTCTTAGTCTTTGGTTGAGGACAACTTGTGAAATCCAAGTTAGGCACATCAGACCTTTTCTTCTCTAGTGTAGAAGACAAAGACCAGGATGAAAGAACTTTACTTCTTCCATAATTTTTCTCTGTCGTTGGAGGTTCAACCAGAACAATATCATCTTCATATTGGCCACCAGCAATGCAATTGAAGTGTTCCTGATAAAAAAAATTAGATAATAGATTGCATACAACATGAACCATGATAAAAAGTTCTAAAAAAATACACAATATTATTAACACCTCTCTATTGAATGTGCAATACACAAATCTATTAAATTTATCTTCCAAAATTTTGATTCAATCATTCACAAATTGACTTATTCTGTGAGAATCTCATTCAAATTAGAAAAACCAACTTATAGCTGGCAAAACCATACTATAATTCCATTTTTTTCAATCATTCAGTAACACCTATAATCCAAAATAAGAATGAAAAAAGACATTCAGGAGATTCAAAAAGAATTCCTATATGAAGATGAAATCTGAACTGTCACTCAAGGCTTGGATGCAGTAATGCCTTATTCCCAAAATAACGGGATGGCACAAGCTGTGTCTGGCAAGTCTCACTTTCTGAACTTGTTGGATTTTGGTAGTTCAACCTATACTGCATTTTTCAAGCTTAACTTGCAAGAAAACTAGTACAGCTAATCTTCTATTTTGAAAGCTTAAATTTTCAAGCAATTCACTTTTCATTATTTTGTTTTTGTCAACATCTTACTTAGATAAGTTAGACTTACATTAATTTCAATAAAACATAATACATCAATTACCTGTTTACATAATTTTCATCAAAATAACTGAGTACATCAACCACAAGAACAATGATTTTGATGTACTGAACTGATCATGTCTAATTTATTTTAAAGTTGCAAAGTAATAACATAGCTTTAAAATATCTGCAGATATAAAACATGATCTGGGACGTACGGGGTAATTTAGGATACGTGGTCCACACTGCATACTGAAGACTATAGAGCCTAGAGTATATAGAATTTCTCAAATCTAATATTTGGGCAATAATGTTCAATATTTAGCTTATATATTTGCCTTAGCAAGCATTCAAAATAATTCATTGTAAGTTGAAACATTAAAAATAAATTCAGGAATAATCTGCATGTTCCAATTTTTCCAGGTTGATCTGCTATGATCTGAAGAGGAAATTCTAAAAAGGTCACAGCCCATAGACATGATACTGTATGTTAAAGAAGTTGACTGTAAAACCCACCACCAAAATTTTCTGCCACTCATAAAAAATGACAATCATTGCCGCCACAAGCTAACTGAGAACATTAATTAATACGTTGCCTGTGTATAGGGCCATCTGCGTACCAAACCAGCCAGTGCTGTATAATGGTTTACCTGAGAGCCAACACTTATTTTATTTGTGGCTACAGAAGCCCTCTCATTTAAATGAATAAAATATTTAGGTAGCATTAATGGGAGTACAATGATCAAGCAAATATGATAGAACCATGTCTAACTTCAAAATACTAGTGTCACTGCATTCAAATTTGGCTTCATTAATGAAACAACCTAACCAGAAGCATTCTATTAAAAATAAATTAAAAAGGACAAACAATAGCAAGAAGAAGTTTGCTTTGCAATGTTACATTCTGAGTAGAATCAGCTGGTGATAGTCTGGTAATATAGCTATCTTGAAATTTTCATCCAAATAATTTTTTGGAGTTGCAATCTGAGCATCATGCAACTTCTCAGTTCCAAGAAACATTCCTTTGTAGTGTTTGCATCATCTTTACAGTTGCAAAAAACATGAAAGAATACATAAAAACATATATATATAAATAATATACTTTGTTTTGTTGTTGACCATCATTGTACAGTCTTCATTTTAGTGTCATTGGATAGGATATTTTTCTTTGAGAGGTGGAAATTATTTTTAAAAGCTTTATGATAAGATAAAATGATGAAATATTAGTTTATATTGTACAACCTGTCTCCTGCTTAAGGTGTGGGCTTCACGATGTACTGATTAGCGTGATGGCCTCAATGCCGGGATATTCAGGGTATGAATCCCAGCCCAGGCAAATCCCAAGGAGTACTTCCCTTGGACAAGGGCGCTTAACCCATTCCAAGCGGCAGGTTGCTTACTAAAGTGTGCTAAAGTTGCAACCGTTTATTTATAGTCACCAACGCTTTCATGAATCTTTAATTTGAAGCATTATATTTAGTTACTCCACCAAATGGAAGTGACATGCTTTTTACTATATATAGTCATTGCTGCTTACCTACAGTGTTAAATTTAATGTAAATAATTCAAATATGTTAAAAAAACAGATCAATATTGTTATTACACTTTATTGCATACTGTACATTACAGAAAATAGCAAAACAAAAATGTTACACCTTGTGCAGATATACAAACATTTGAATAAGCAATCATTATTTTGTTTTGTAGAGTGATAGTCATCAAGATTAGGTTTCTTCACAATGCCTTGCAAAATAACAAGAGCAAAAGCAGCACGTCTATCATTTGCTGATGTGTTTCTCCACAAAAGAACAAGGCTAGTGAGTTTCATTTTACCTGCCTCTCTCTTATCATGCACATATTTTACAGCAAATTTGTTAAGTTTCCATCACTAGTAACACAATAATCACACCACCAATAGAAGCTTCAAATATCTCATATGGACTAGTTTTATTATAAATGTTGATTTTGACACGAGGATCTTGCAAAAAGTCTAGTGCGTCTCTATTAACGAAGGTTCTTCACTCTACACATAATGGTTTCCTGTTGAATTTTTGTCCCACTCATTAGGCTCATCTAGAGGCAGATTCATACTTCCAGCATCACTGTCAGCAGTTGAACTACTAGAATCAGACAAATAAGAAACTACACATTCCAGATTATCTACAAATCCATCTTCAAGATCAATTTTATGTAACAAATGCAATTATCTATTCATATCAACCCCATCATCTAAGTTTAGTTTTCTCTCATGTGACATTATAAAAGAATAGGTAAATATCTGTAAAAAGGGTAGTAACATATTGATGAATATTTTAAGTATAAATAAATAAAAATCACAAGGTATTCAACAATATAAACAAAGAAAACACAGGCAGCAAAACAAAAAACAGCATGGCAGCTGCTCTTTTAGAAATGCTTCATCTCTCCATCTCCTACCACATTTTTTATGACACTGGCCATAATTATCTTGAAGGAGCAATGAAAATGCATAAACAATGTCAAATACCTATATTTTTTAACACAGTCTATATATCAAAGCTGCTGCTAAACTAACCCAAAAAATATAGTAGCAACTATATATAGATGCCCTGCTGAATTGGCCCATTCTTGGGAGGACCTGTACATAGTTTTGCCACTTGGAATAGGTTAAACTAATCATTCCTCATATTTCTACTATATCAGTCGTTATAAGGCATTAAAAACTCTGGTAAAATGTGTTGGAATTAATAAAGGTTCTTAAAGGTTTTGCTCCTATGTTTCCTGACAGTTATGTTAGGGTTAAGTTAAAGTTTGGTTAGAAAAGCTTTGTTTTGTTCATTTGATACAATGCAACATGATAAAAAGGTGTGAAAAACATTACCAAAATTTTCAAAGACTGAAATTTTGATATATTAGCAGAAGAATGGTTTAAATATTTTTCAATATAGCTTCTTTCATGTATGGAAACTTTTTGAAAATGGGTTTTCATTCCTCAACAAAAATAACTTTTATCCAATGACATTAAATGGTGGCTATACAATGAACAGGATGCTCTGTGCAGTTGGCCACAGAAAAGTAAACATTCATCAAATTGACATTAGATTGCCTTAGCACTGTGATTTTATCACAATTACTACTTATTCATTTTCTTTGTAAACTAAAGACAATATACAAATCAGCTCCAAAATACTTTTACCAAGTAGTGGTGGTAATAGTTGTAGTAGTAATAAAGATATCAGTGCTTCAGTATTTTAAACTAACTTGCCTCTAAAGTGAAGAGTCCATCTAGTACAAACTTTAGAAATGGGAAATTTAAGCACAAGGTTTGTTCCCACGTAAGATTATCTATGCATAGAAACAGCAAATTTAGGAAAAGAAAAAAAGACAAAGAATTATCAGCAAATAAGGCATGAAAATTAGAAGATGTAATGTGGGCATAAAAAATAGAAGTCCCCAAGTCTTGGCTAAAGGTGAGATAACCTAACAGTGTTTCCCTGAGGGAATGATCTCTACAATACAAGATAGACAAAGCAAACTAATCTAACCCTGTTACCTATAGCGGTATAGCCTAACTCATGCCACCTGAAGGGTTACTTGGCAATCACAAATTCATCTATAGTAATTCAAACTATATTTAGAGATGAAATCCTACTTTTCTTCATTACTTCAACTATAATGTTAGGTAATGAAACCATAACTTTTAATGATGGAAATATTATCTGTAGCTATCTACCTGTAGCCTGAAGTAACCAGATAATAACTTATCACAAATCATATACATAACAATCTGCATTGGATAAAAAGGTCTGAAAAAAATATTTTTCAATATTAACAATTTTTAATACACATACTACTACATTTACCATTGAAAAATAGATTAGTACCAAAATATTATGCTCTTTAAATATATATACTCACATTTTCGTCATCTGAACTAACAATTTCTACCACTTCATCAGCCATTAATTAATCAAAATTTGAATATTCTGGGAAGAAATTACAAATCCAAATTTTAACTTTACCCACCAATACTTTAGGGCTTGAGTAAGTCTCGTTTACGGGCATGTATTGTCGTAAGTGAACGTCTCACTTAAGTACAAGATACCTACACAAATACTAACACTACACATACTTTGATTAGGCGCAGGTTTGGCTAACACTTGATAAATTTAGGGTAAAACTGCGATATTGTTGACCGATATTGCCACGAGCATTGAAATTTAACGTATGACTATCCACGCAAAGCAATTCAACATGTAATTGCCCTAAATGTATTAACCTTCAGTTCAATATCACGTTTTCAGTTGCAATCATTTCAAATGCTGATGATCCCAATGAAAATTAATCATTATTCAAAATTCCTTGCTAGTTTTGTGTACTTGACTTTTAAAATAATGAGGAACATATGTAAAAATCGAATAAAAACGTAATATACAATTCAGTCTTGAACGTTGATAATGTTTACTTTCAATGGATTATCATTTTTTCTATACAAGGATGACGACAATGAAAAAACTCTGTGCATGAAAATTATCGTCACTTTTACAGAGATATTTTTTCTATTTTTAAACCGGTGTTCTATTTATGTGACCAGCTACATAAACAATGTGAATGTTTTTTATTACTTTTATGATAGATAGGAATTGTGATACGTGATATATTGCACCACAATAGCTCAACACACATATATTGGATTTGCACGAGTAAGGTGCAGTGTGAATTTTAGAAGTGAACATTTTTTGCTAACTTTTATGATAACAGCGCTTTCAAAAGATAATCTCATCTGGACTGTCTTTACTAATCTTTCACCATGTACGGAGTATGCACTGTGGTGGTAGGTACACACTTTAAAACAATTCAGATAAGTACCCTAGAAATAGCTTATTCTTACTATGCTAATCTGTACAGAATCTATGCTCAATTTATTTCTCAAAGCTCCCTAGTTTCTCACATGGTTATCTGAACTGGGTATCAAGTTGCATAATGTGCTAGACTTGAAGATGTTTTAAGTGGGGTTCAATCTGTGGTTGTACGTTCTTCTTGGTCCGCATGGATAGTGAAACATAGGGTCTATAATATTATTTAACTCATATATTTGCAATCGTGAAGATTTGGTCTGATCACGACTTATAACGTTCTTCGTGGTGCGTGATTGTGCGGTTATGGTTGAGTTCGTGTGGGTGTATTTAGTTTGTGGCTTCGACACGGGGCGAGAGATCTTGAGCACCCCAGGGAGAGCTTCGAAGGAAGCCAGTAGGAGTGTTGCTTGCTTAAAGTCGTAAGACGAGTAGATATGAAGAGGTACGATGACCGAGTCTATACGGAAACAGAATGCTGTATCATATTGCTCAAGAGATAGGAAAACGACCCGGCTTACGCCTACTGTGCTCCTGCGGGTCAGATCCCCTACAGTCATGGGAAATCTTAATTACAATTTCCCAAAGTTCTTTATGACAAGTAAAAAAAACGTATACATACTTTCCAATGAATAGTTAGAGAGGGAAAAATTATACTGCAAGGAATTTCTGCGCTGTGTGAGAATTTCTAATTGTCATAAGGAATACAAGCGCCGTGCGCAGCTAATATGCAGGAGCATATACGGCATAATTCAACAAAGAAAACATTAATGCTAATATAAACAACATCCATGAGAGCTAATGTACTGAGCTGAAGAGTAAGTAAACGGATCAGAATTTCTTCCACAATAACCGGAAACACACCCACACATAACCTCACTAACACCACGCGTGACTACGTTTCGACGTCGTGCAGATAGCACGGATCTCTTACTGAATTTTAACACCTCAATTTATTTATATAAACCAATAACAGGGATAAAATGCCTACGTCTAAATTACCGACTAAGAAACAAACGCGGGAATTAAGAGGAGGCGATAGTAGCATCCCCTGTTGGTACTAGAAACAAACAATACCAAACCAAAGTGAAGGTAAATCAGAGATCAGCTGCGAGAGCCACGCCGAGAAATAAACATTAAAGAAAAAAGAACCTTTATTAATTACAACACGTTTTACCGTTGGGTTTTCAATGCCTTACAACTACTGGTGTGGTGAGGGATGTGTGGCTTAAGCTTCCTTTTCTAAGGGAAGTACTCCGTGGTCACGTGAAAAGCCTTGCTTGAGCCGAGGCTCGAGCCCTGGTCCTGTCGGCTGTGAGGCCCTCACGCTAACCACTACACCATAGAGCCCGCAGAAACGAACTGAAGTTTCGCAGCAAATTAGGAGTTCGTGCCCAATAATTATGTGATAAAGAAAGCAAATGGAAAACCTAACAAAATGCCGCAAAATATATTTTCTTACAATTGTTTTATGCCAATAGTGGCTATACACAAATAAAATACGGAAATTAAAATATAAGAATTATTTGTACGTTGTAAAATTAGCTGTACTGTAAAAAAGTAACGTTAAGCATTATTCAGTAATGATAAACAATATGTCTTTGAATGCATAATAATGAAATCAAACTAAATAAATGAGAACACAGAAATAAGTTCCGTATGCGCTGTCAATGGCATTTGTTGCCATGAGTTATTTCACAATAATAATCCCAGTGATTGGATTATTCAAACTACACTGCACACTGATGGACGACAACAAAAATGTAACAAAATGACTGGTAATTTGTTTCAAAACACAGTTAATGGCTACNATTAATGTAGAATGCCGTTCAAAAATAACGTTTGAATTTTTAAAACACTTTGATGGTGAATTGAAGTCGAGAATTTTAGAATTACGTTAACGAGCTTTTATCAATAACTTAACTTCAATATCGCCTGGCTAGGAATGTCATGCTACCGCATGCTACATGGGCTTGCCTATCTCTTGAGCACTATCTCTCGAGCGATCCACTGCCTAGGCTCAGTTCAGGACCACGATCCAGATTCTATCAAGCCCTCCAACGCCAGTTTTGAACCCGATGCTTCCAATATACTAAAAGCTGCAGTAAAATGCCTCATTTATTTACTTGGACTGGGAAGTATGAAAACTTAAAACGATATCTCAAAATCCTCGTACAGCTCATGATACAGCTGCAACTCAAAACCTAACAGCACAGTGCACCATGAAAGAGATGATACCGTTATTCCTTAGACAGCCTAATGATCAGTGTAGAGGTATTACATAGGAGAATTATAGAAGGAATGAGACAGGTTCTTAAAACCAAAGAATTTTTGGTTTTTGAACTTGTCTAAATAGAAAAGAACAGTTCACTCTCTCTCTCCTGGCGTTACAGCAAATAGAGGTTTATGAGAAAATATCCTATTAGTGCTTTTAGCTCATAAGTGAGGAGAGAGTGTAGTGCTTTTTTTGTTTTCGTGTTCTGTGGAGGTGCACTTACGAGTGTCTAGTAATGTAATTAGGGCAAAGTGAAGGTTTTGAAACAATTTATTACCACAAGTGTTACATCATTCAAAGATATTACAAACAAGGATTTCTTATACTGTTACAATGGGCACTTTTATACATAGCTACTTGCTGGTCCGAATAAGTTCTATGACTTATAGGGCATCCTACAGGGCCATATGCAAAGCGTATACGTTCATGTAATATCCTAATGCACTTATCCTCAACGTACGCAAGCCTGATCATGAACATAGTTTTATTGAGACGAGAAGATATGATTTAAGATTAGAAATTTCGTAACGTCCAGTCATTGGAGACTATTCATTCTATAATAAACTTTAAATCAATTTACAGACGTACAATATAAGGATATTTTCAACAATCCTTTCGAAAATGAGATTATAACTGAAGGTGCAATGCTGATTGGTCGATTCCTAGTGAATCTCACTCTCAAGATAAAAAGAAGACCCAAGATAAACTGGTACATTTTTACTAAATAGGAAACGTTTCAAAATGCAATGATTCCATCTTCAGTGCTGAAAAATATCAAATAAAATATGATAGGAAATAAAATATAAAATTCCGTGACGAAATTCCTATCCCCTAAAGGCAAAAACATTATATAAGCCTGCGCATGCCCGCAACCACATAAGCTTGCAAGCTACCAGGTGAAAGGAATAAGTAATTTTGCGGCACTTTGATCCTTATTTAAGGGAGCCTTATGTGCATAAATGAAAAGGAATTCCAAATTCGCGGATCTCGTTCATTATTTTCTCTATAGAGGGTTGAAAAATGAGTAATTTTTAGCTGATGGTTGAAGTTTGCTTTTTAATAAAAAATATACCTGTCTAAAGAAACTCCTCGTCGATTCATATCCTTCTGTACTTAAAAGCAATGCAAAGTCTTGGAAAACCTCATCTAATTAGAGTTCCTCATTACCGAGACCTAAATATAAATTCGATTATATCCTGCTAATTTGCCATCAGACGATTAAATATCAACTTATTCAATATTAAGATTCCCTTAAAAATAGCTTGCCTCAAAATTATCACTCGTACCTCCTTGCTAAATAGCAAGTATAAAAAAGCATAAAAAACGAATTTCCTTTATTAATCAATAATAAACGGATCAAAAATCGTTCAACATCTACGCTAGACATCGTCAGTACGACAAATATTAGCAGCTGTGTAGGATCTCCTCAGAAAACACTTTTCGGATCACCTGCTAAGCTGTAAGAATTGCTTAAAGTTAAACGGTCGAGATCGACCTATGAGAGTACATCAAGGTACGAGGGCCGTTGATCGGATCTCGCTGTAATTTTATGCCCAGAATATTTAGATAGAGAAGTCAATTGGTGAAATTTAATTAAAAATAATCGAAATAAAAATTCCAAAATCGACTATCAGGACGACCGGCAGAGCTATGAAGCACTCACTTTCAACTTCCCGATTTGATGCATAACAAATGAGGCTCAACAATTAATCAACAGGAACGACTTATACAGTAAACATCAAAGGTACTGCAAATTGAACTCATACGCTGCACATACTTTTACGCTGTCTTGGATCATCGTATCTGAGATGTTTTCCCATTGCTAAGAGACTTCACTGGGCAAAGAAGCTGTGACCACAATTACCGTCCACTGCATGTGTCAAAAACATTGTTATCTATCATATGATTTAAAAACACAAAAGCAACAAAAATTTTATTTCTATTTCCTACTTAAAACATTTTTATTTTATCTCGCGCTAAATTTTTTGCTAAAATATTACAAAATAGTTCGAAAAACAAAGATACGGTGTTAATGGTTCGATAAATTCTAGTGATAGAGACGAAAACCACAGTCATTATGAATGGGCTTCTCACCGCAGAAGAATACAACAGAAAATAGCTACAGGAAAAAAACGAATGGTTTATTTTTAGGTTTCTACCCTAAGTCCTATGCCGTCAGACACCAAGAGTATTATCTCACAGGTCCATCACACCGCAACACCCGATCCTTACCTTTGTTTGTTATGCAGACTGAAACAAATGACAAAACATTGACGCAAACATTTTGTGCCTAAAAGATATTCTAAAAGTTAAATCTCGCATGATGCAACAAATGCGGTCCTTCTACCAAAAGTAGTCTTACATTGACATACATTTTAAAATATAGGGTGGCCCATGAAACTGATACCCTTACCCACAACGGTAGCACTGATACTCTTAAAAAATTCTTCACTCATTGTAATGAAGGTGCCGTCACCGTCGTGGGTATGGGTGCCATCCTGTATAAGGAGTACATCTCTATGAATCTGACATTGAAGAAACAATCTAATTTTTTTGCATGCTGAGTATAATGAAGCAAAATCTCCACAATTAATGCAATGGTCATTACGCAAATACATGTGATAGTATAGTAGAAGTTTTTATTACATACACAGCAACAATATTGATTCTAATAGATCTAGTTCATTCAATTTCTCCCTCAGTCTTAATTTTGATATATTTTCAAGATGCAACTTGGCAACTTGTTGGTCCTTCCCAATACAATTGCCATGTGCAAACAATTGAGAGAATAGAATTTTCTACTCAAAAACAATATGCGGTAAATGAATATCAATAGATAGTGATCTAATAAACGTCTAACCCTAATCTTCATATTCTATTGAAATTTTAAAATGCTTCTGGGCTCCATGGCGTAGTGGTTAGCGTGATAGCCTCGCAGCTGGGACGCTAGGATTCATATCCCGATTCAGGCACGGAATTTCACGTAACCAGGGAGTGCTTCCTTTGGATAAAGAAGTTTAAACCACACATTCCTCACATCCCTTACCACGCCAGTAGTTGTAAGGCATTGAAAACCCAACGGTAAAACGTGTTGGAATTAATAAGGGTTCTTGCGCGAGTCAATCGGAAACGTTTTATACGCTAATTTCAAAATGATTCACGATATTCTGACTGCAAGTCGGAATGGTTGTGAACGACACTTTTGTTCTATTTCATCGTGCTTTATGTGCATACATTAGCACAGATATGCGTATGCAATTACACTACGAATATTTCCGTATCCCACTATACGAGTATAATAATAGCTCAGCGTTGCTTCTTTTCTTGGTCCATCAGCCCGTCTCGTTATTACGCTCTTATTAGAAGGGAGACAATTCGCGGGTCCGTATTTCTAACTAATCAGGGGCGGTAATGCCTGCGTCGGCGATGCGCCGAATCTTAACAAAGTAAGTAAGCTAACTAATCAGCGAGACTCTGTCACAGAAAACAGTCCGCGCGACTGATACTGAAAATAGCATTATTTCATGTCAGATTTACCGTAAATTATAGGGTATCTTAACACTTTGACTGCGATTCTACGTACAGGAAAAAATCCTTGTCGACGAATATCGCCGTTGTAAATGCAAAAATCGAGGATTTTTTCCCACAACTTTGGTTATCCTATTAATTTTCTTTCGAATCAGAACTAGCTTATTCGATTGATGAACGCAAATTTGATGAAAACTTGAAAATTTGTATTCGTACATGATAGTGCTTTGGTCACAATAGGTAAGGTTAAACGGTCGCGTGCGTACCATATATGACCCACTTCGGAGGAAAAGTGTTAAGAAATTAACATCATGCGCACGTCTACTAGTCTGAATATATAATCTAAATTCTAGTTAGAAAAATTGGAAAAACTAATAAAAGAATTGTCAAAAAAAAAAATGTCTTTGTCTTCAATGAGCAATGTTCAAAAGAAAATATATAATCGTACACGTTGGTATCTGGGACCAGACGGACTGGTCAACTCGAGATATTGTGACGAGGGAGGTGGTACCAGCGTCCCGCTCTGGGACGAATGCAGCCGTATTTCTTGCCACCAAGTGGGAAAAATGAATGACATCATACTTGGGACATATTTTCTTCCATCGAATGCATATCATTTTGATAAAATTACACAACGAATTCAATTATTAGTACAGAGGTTTAAACTTTCCGTTATATTCACAGACAATTGCCAATGCACTCATATACGAAGTAAAATGAAAATAAAAGTTACAGAGGAATAAGGGTTTTCATCTGGGGAATTGATGAATTTTCAGGTACACGTAGGTTACTATGTTATAGACTATAACGTTACTTTGCCATTTTTATAATCAATTACAAAATGATATAAGGGGCACGGGATATGTTACTCCACCTCGTTTACTTTGGCACGAACCTCATTCAAAATTGAATTTACTCTGTCCGCCGACATAAAACGATTCTATTCATTACCATGATAATGTAACCAATTATATCAAAATATTCTTTCGAATTCCATGAAAAAAACAAGCGTAATTTTGATCTGTGTTTGAATAAGAGTTCTCTGAATTTCATAAATACAATTCGGCAAAAAACTTGAGTGTATTAACCTAGCAGAATGAGTGGTGCAACAAACAGAAAAGAAAGAAAAATAGTTTATTCCGAAACCATTTACATGCAAAGCATATACCTTTCGATTTTTAAATTAGTAAAATTACAGCCTTAAAATTACAACAAGAAAGTCTCGATAGAACTTCTAATTGGAATTTGCACGACTACA